>VRYO01002223.1:4352496-4404868 GCA_009812075.1 Sialia sialis
GCCTCATCTGGCCACCAACCCCTCCGAGGTGACACCACACCCCAGCCAGGACACAGCCCCAGGGAAAGCTCCCACCAGCCAGGAAAGCCAGGGCTGCAGCAATGCCAGAGCGAGGCAGAGACAAATCTCTCAACAAATGATGCAAACCCACCAGCGGCAGATTCTTATTCACTCATTTTTTTCCCTCCTTCTCTTAAAACAAATATAAAAATAACACAACCCAAACCAACCTGCTCATAATAACCTTTGCCTTGAAGAGAAGACAAACATTTTGTAGTTAATTATATAGGAAGTAATGATGAAGAGAATGTTTGTAGAAAGAGAGTGTTTCTTTTGTAGGCACGGCAAGGCTGCTCATTTTAGATCTCAACACTCAGCTTGGGCAAGGCCCTGGGCTCAAGGCTCGTGGGGACGCTGACCACGGGCCTGTCATTAGAAACAACAGAAGCATTTGATCTGGAGAAGGAAGGAAACACATCCACCAGCATACCTGGCCTACAAAGCAGTCACCAGTCTCAAAGCTCCATTTTTTCAGGCTAAGGCCACTTCCTTATAAGCCTCATGCAATCATGTGAACATGGAATTTTATCTGCAGCTCACAACAAGCACTGCCCTCAGCCTGAAGTTTGCTCCCAAATCAAATTCTTTGCAATTCTTTTGTCTGCTGAAATCCTTTCATCCAAACTCTTCTCCATAGAAAAGAAATATTTCCTTCTCAACCCCCATGTCCTCTCTCCTATTCCAGCTGCACACATCAACTCCCCGAGAAGGGAGGAAGCACAGAAAGAGGTGCAAGTCCCTGCATGCAACAGCTGGGAACACGGAGACACGTGCATGAAACACAACAGGACTTAAAGTGACTTCTCCCAAGACAAGGCATTCCACGACGGCGTGCAGGCTTCAGGCAAGGGGGGTCTGCAGAGCCCGTGCCCTCCTGGAAAGGGGAGATCGATTTACACTTCCTCACTGCTTCCAGGCCCATCTAGCTGCATCCCAGTAGAGTTAAAGCCAGTGCAACTTGTGTGTGCAGGCAAATGTAAATCCAGAGCAGACAAAGGCGTCCCCTCCTTCCACGGGTGAGGGTAGCAAGGAGTCCAGCTGCTGCCTGCCTTCTCCTAGCCCCCAGAAGGGGAGGAGGGGAAGAAAACCCTAAAATGGAGACCAAGATTCATCACTATCTCTAGCAAAAGCAAACCAGCCATTTCAGAAACACCCAGTCCCCAGGAACTGGCTGAGCCAGGACAACACCAGAGCACCAAGAGAAGCCTGGAGCAGGCAGATTCCAGCAGTGCAGGGCAGGGGAGCTGGGAGGCAGCTCACCCCCATCAATGGGGCTCCACGCTCCTCTTCCTCCCACCCCAAAGCAGCGCAGCCAGCGGAGCAGGTCCCTGTCCCCCTGCCCATCCCCATGGTGCCCAGCCAAAGGGCACGTGGGGCAGCAGAGGAGGGACAGCCTCTCGTGGGTTCCTGTGGGACCACAAGGACCTGGCTGAGCTGCCCACACCACCTCCAGCTGGGTCACCTCCGGCCATCGAGCGGCCAAACAGCGAGACAGCAGTGCCTGCGAGCCAGGAAAGCGGATGGGGAGAAAGGGGGGGGAAAAAAAAAGACAAAATAATAATGAAAATAACCATAATCATAAAACTTGCACCCTCGGGCCTGTCCCTCTAATAACTACAGCAAAACCTCACCAAGGCCTTACTCTGCTGGAGGGCGAGAAAGCGACACAGCGCTGCCCAGCACCCGAAGTCCTGGAGGTGGGAGATCCTCACACCCTCTCCTCCATGGCCTACGGGCTTCGTCCCCGGCGTGGGGCCTGGTTTTTCTGCTCTGTCATTAAGAGTGGAGCCTGGTCTTTTCCTTCAATCCCAAGAATTGCACGGAATTAGATCATCTTTCTGGCTCGCCTCCCCCTACAGGCAGCTCCCGAGCATGCTCAGCGCGGCCGCGCTGCCATTTCATAACCGCATTGTTTACGGACACACGGACCTGCCATCTTTTGACAGGGACACAGGGCCCGTGTCCCTGCCCAGCGCCCCGGCCCCGCCACAAACACCCCCTTGGGGACAGGCAAACAGTGAAAGCATGGAGAAGTAGAAGCCTGGGAGGTGGTGGTGGTGTGTTTGTTGATTGTTTTTCTGATGGTTTTTGTTCCTTTTTTCTCCTTTTTTTCATCCTTGGTTTAGGTGAAAATCCACCTGCTTTGGAGGGAGAGGTTAACCCCTGTGGGGGCTGTGGGGAAGAGGAACTCGCAGGGCTCGATGCAAAATGCCAGCCATGATTTTTAGCTTCTTTGAATCACAACTGTGCTTCGATGTCACCTAAAAATATAATCCCCAGCCCAGTCTGCCATCCTCTGCTGAGCCTTCCTCTGTGAGAGAAGGGGCTGGAAATATGGTATTTCCCTTAAATAAACAAGTTGGCTTAGGCCCAGCACATAGAGTTTTCTCCTTTAAATGCAAACCAGAGTATTTTTGCAGCCACACAGGAAAACGAGGAGAGGAGGAGGGGAAACGTTCCTCATTTAACACCAAGAACTCCATGAAAAGCCTTGCAAGGTTGCTGGGAACCCCGCTCCATTCCAGCCCTCTCCCTGTCTGTGCTGATCATACTTCACAGGTGAAAGCAGCTCTGACTTATGACAGAGAGAAAATGCCAGAAGAGCTGGAGGTTTCCTCATCCTTGGAACAAGGACAAGTTGTGAAAAGCTTCCTTTGCAAGAGCCACTGTGCTGCTCAGGCACAGCATGGCAGCGTTGCAGGGAGGACACTTGCACGTCAGACCTTCTTAACCCCCACTGCCTCGACCCTTCTCCACCTCCTTCCCCCTCCTGATGGGGACTGAAGGAAAAACGTAAATAAATCACCTGGTTTGGAGGATGCAAGCTGTTGTGTTGGAGTCCAGGATATTTTTTAATAGCTTGCTCAACATTTTCTCTCCTTCTATATTTTCCTTTTTCTTTTTTCTAATGGATGCTTTCCAATTAGCTTGTACAGTTTGAGAGCTTCACTCCTGCTGCTTTCCTGACTACTGTAAATCCTGGCAGGTTGCCCTCCTCCTCTGCCCCCCTCCAGGACCAACACCACCCTACAGCAAAGCTAGACACGTATCCTGCACCCAAGAGACCAAGGAGCTCACACAGGCACAAGAGGGACAAATCCCACTGGAAACACGAGGGGCCACAAGGGTCTGCAAAGAGAGGTGTCAAAACTCTGAATTCGGAGGAGTCCGAAAAAATAACTGGCTGAAAATGGGAGTTGAGGATTATAAACTCAGGGATTTCTTTCCAAATCACTGACATTCCATGTCACTGCAGGAACATATGGTCCTCCAAGGCTTGCAAGCAGGGAGCACACGGCATCAGTGCCCCCAGCCTTCGGGCTGACCCCAACACACGGTCACTCTCCCGCTGCGGCCATTCCTCGACCACTCTCAGCTCCAGGAGCGGGAAGGTGAGAAGGAAAAACTTCAGGAACAAGCAGCAAAAGGAAAACAAAGAGGAAAAGCAGGAACCAAGCCAGTCCTCCCCCAAACCAGCTGGCCAGGAGAGTAAAATTCTTAAAACTCCTTGTTCACCTGAATAAAACAACTCACTGCCATTGCATGAGGTGCACACCATCCTCCTTCCTTAGGAGATGGCACCACATGGGAGAGCTCAGGGAAGCCAGGTTATGGAGCTGCCTCTGCCCCTGCCCAGGGCTGATCTTAGAGAGGCTGAGCTGCAGGGATGTGCCCCATGTGTGCCACAGAGCCCAGTTCTACCCAAACATGTTCTGGGACGAGGGCAAGAGCTCGTGCTGGCACTGCACAGTCAGTTAAATACATGAAACGGAACAAAACCAAGACCCAAAGGCCCCACTTTGGGCTCTTAACCCTTGCTGAGAAGCAGTGCCAAGCCCAGACCTCGGCAGCTCTCTTCCCTCCAAAGTAGGTCAGGCTTTTCTGCATCCCTGCAGACGCTTCCAAAGGGCCCCAGCTGGCAGGGACAGAGCGCTGGGTGCTTTCAGCCAGTGCCACACCGGTGTCACCGTGGTCACCACCACACAGGAGCACACCTCATGCACCTCAGCGTGTTTTTGGTTGTCTCCTCAGCCTTCATCAAGCCCAGAGCCCATTTTCTCCCTGGGTGGAGCTGCTCAGGCAGGAGGTCAAGGCCTCAGCTCTTCACTGTTAAAGAGAAATCTTATCCATCTCCTTGTAACTTCTGATGCCTTTTCCTTTTCTTCTGGCTGATGAACAACGGGCACATTTATAGTCCAGTGGAGACACGACAGATATTTAGATTAGGTATCACAGATTGGCTGTGTAAGCTCCCTAATCTTTTAAATGCCATCTTCACATCTTGCTTCTTGATTGAAAATTCAATATTGTGCCTGCATTGCAGCTTTGAGGGTCTCCCTGGAGCACAGCAACCTCAGGCCAGTGTTCTGCAGGGATGTCTGTGCCTTCCACGGCCCTGGGGCCTTCTGTGTCTATCCCAAATCTCAAACTGAGGTCTGTGGCAGCCAACAGAGCTCTTGTATGTAACACAAATCACGGAAGAAAGAAAAAAAAAATTGCAAGGACAGAGCCAGGGGGCTGAGTTTTAAAATATGTTGCAGGCACGGACCTCCTGCCATGAAATCAGCCAGGGATGTTTCCTTCTAATCAGCTGTTTCCTTGGATTGCTACTATGAAAAAAAAATAAATAAAAAGAAGAAGAGAGAGGGGAGGAAGTCACCCCAAAATAAAAAGGATTGTTTCTTCCTGGTAAAATATTGTTGGCTCTGGCCTCCACCCAAGTGAGCCCTAGGCAGAGGCTGTCAAAAGAGACCCAGTGAGGAGGTGCCATGTGGCCACAGGCCCTCTCCTCCCCTGGAGAAGTTCAGTCTTCGAGCAGCTCAGGCACCCAGGCTTGCTCCTTTTTCTTCAAAGAGTTACAAGCAGGGAGGGCTCCTTGGAGAATTTTCCAGAAATTTCACACTTAAAAAGCACAAACAAATCCTAAACCCCCCCCAAAAAACCCCAAACCAAACCAATCCTGAGCAAGCCTCCCCACCCCAGGAGACAAATGAAAGGCATGAGGAAACGAAGCTCGAGGTTTGGGGGCGGCGATGCCAGGTGCTGAGCCCACGGAACATGGAATAACCATCCCAGGAGGACGGGTCCATCCCTCAAGGCAGAGCCATCCCAGCAGGATGGGTCCATCCCTGCAGGACAGAGCCATCCCAGCAGGACAGGGCCATCCCGGCAGGACGGGTCCACCCCTGGCAGAAGAGCCATCCCAGCCCACCTGCCCTCCCATGCAGGGGCAGCCACAGGCAGGAATATCCAAACAAATGAACAAACAGCCCCGGCCATGCTTCCCCGGCCTCTGCTCCTCCTCTCCAAGGCTCCTCCTGCCCCAGCAGGACACAGCCTGCCCTGCCAGGGCCTCGCCAGGCACAGGAGGTGGACAGACCCTGCGGTACCTGCGGGCAGCTGTTGTCTTCTTCTGGTGAAGACTCCAAGAGTTGCATATTCCAGATCCTCATGAGCAGTGATTCAGTTTCTGCTCATGTGATAAAGCTCCCTCTACAGAGTGAGCATGCCCAGAAGAGCCCATTTCACTGCTCCCTCCACTGCAGCCATTTCACAGAGAACCTGCCGGCTCCAGGGCGTCCATTGGAGCGCGATTATCCCGGGCATCCCGGGGACGCACCGGTAATGCAGATCATCTGTCAACTTTCTGACAGGGCGCCAGGCCTCAAAACTGATCACTCTCCTGAAAAAAAGAGAAAGCTTTTTAAACCAGAGTGCTGTCTCGTGGCCTTCAAGAGTAGCACTTGCCCGTGGGAAAAGGAGAGGCAGGAGGGACAGGGAGGGATGTGAGTGGCCTGGGGATGTCCCCAGACTGATTTTGTTGTGCTTAACAAAGCCCCTGACCTCTGAGAGCTGGGGTGAAGGCACATGGGTTAAACTGATGCAGCGAGCAGTGTCCAAGACAGTGTCTTCGAGATCCGAGCTGCTGATGGGAAAGGGAGATCATTTTCACTTTGGGGATTAATAATCTGACCTGGTACAAATAACTTTGAAAGGGTATCGCAAACACAGTCATGGAAAAGCTGGGGGGGAATGGAATGAAGAGACATCCTCATGGATCCATCCTCATCCTCACCCTAATGAAGGGATAGCTCACTACGAGGTGCAGGAGCTCTAAGCTCAGTCTATGTCAAACACAACAATACTGCTGGCCCAGCCAGCAAGATAACAGAAGAAATTTTAGCTTCAAAATAAAAGTAGTTTGTCTCTGTTCCACTTCACAATTAAGCACAAACTCTTGGCAACCTTCATATCTGCTCAGGCTCCCAGTAAAACTGCCAGAACAGCTCACAGGAACATCTGTAAGCAGAGCTAGGCTGGAAGGCATTCAAGGAAGACTGGCATTTATGGGAGGCAGGAGCAGGAGGCTGCTGGAGCCGGGTGTCAGGCTGGAGAACCTCCCCCCGAGCAGGGGGAGGGCGGCCAGCAACCTCGGGAAGAGGCCAGAAGGAAGAGGAAACTCCGACATGGCCCCGTGGCACCACCCATGTGCTCCTGGCCTAAGGAAAAACAGCTTTCCAAAAGAGGAGAGCACAGAGAGCGTCCTCCTTCAGAGAGTTCTCTTTAAGAGGAGAAACTACGGTGAAGACTGGAGTGTAATGTGTGACAGGGAGCTGGGGAGGGCAGGGAGCAGCCTGCACTGGAGGAATGAAAAAGCCATCCAAATCCAGAGGGGGGTTTGGAGAAGCCTGGGGATGATGTCTGCCCTGCCCAGCACCAGGCCTCAGCACAGCACAACAGCCATGGCCGGCTCTGCCAGGCTGGAAACATCCACAAGCCACAATTCCTCCAGTCCCAGCAGCTTTCACCACCGTGGCCAGGCACATTTGCAGAGTTGCGATAATTAAAGCAGCAAAGAGCTGCTATGGATCTCCCTCGGCTATGACGATTTTGTTTTCCTCTCCACACTCTAGAGAAGTTTCACTACTAAACAGTTAAAACACACAAGGCTAAATCGAGATGATTGAAATTCACAGGCAAGGACTATTTGAGGTGACAGTATAAAGAAAGGATTGCTTTCACCCACCGGGTTTTCGTTTGATGTGAATCTTAAGTTTTAATATACACAAAATGAGATTTTCCTGGCCTTTCTCTCAGTCGCTGAGAGGTGTAGAGGTAACTCATTTAAAGACAAATTCAAAAATCCCCAAACAAAAGCAACAAACCCTGGCTATGCAGACAGAAGTTGCATTATCCACTGCATCAAAAGATTACTGTACTTCAAACCAAAGATGGCTTTAAAACAGTTGATGTGCTGCCCTTCCTTGCAGCATGAAATTACCAAGCTTTCATTAAAAGCCCAGAAATAGAAACGAAGATATTAACAAAGGCAGTGTCAATGATCCACCACAGTCAACATTCCCTTTCTAAGATAAAATAACGCTGGAGAACGGCGGCACAGCCGCAGCCTCCCCACGGCATCTCCACACCAGACATGTTTTCACTGCTGAGGTTAAATATACACTGAGAGCAGATGCTACCAGAGACGCTTTTCACATCTCATGGCCACCCTTGAAAGCACTAAGCACTGTTTAGAAACAAAAAGGAAAAAGCAGAGCTCATCAGGGCACTGCAGATGTTTCAACAACCAACTTGAGTAAAGCGATCGATTGGTGCCGTAGCAGCATCTCTGCCACGGGGGATGCCTGGGTGTCAGTCAGTGAAACCTCACATTAATGTCATCCAAAAGGAGCAAGAAGCATCCTGGGCACAGCCATGGCAGTGGGAGAGGTGCCTCCTGCCCAGGACCCCCCTGTCCCCCTTGGCAGGGGTGCACACCAGCAGGCACAGTCCTTTTTCCAGGCTGGCTGTGGAAGAGGTTTTGTTGATGATGGAGAATGAGAGCAGGGCCGTGCCCTGGGAAGCTGTGCCCTTTATTTAACCCAAGTTCTCTCCAGCAGCCTTCCCACCATGCCCAACACCCAAACACTCCTGCCAGGCCCTACACATTACAGGGTGTCTTCACTGCACAGCTCTCCAGCCTCCCTGCTCTGATTGAAGGCTCAAACACCCCTGTCAGAAATCCCACATTTTCAAGAGGGAGGGAGCGGCACAAACACCTCCCTTCACAAAGGACACCAGGTTCCTCAGGATTCTTGCTTAATGACACCATTAAGTCCAGCATTTTCACAGCTCCCTTGCAGGGGAAGCCCAAGTGGGAAGCAAAGGGAGGTTTTTCTTTTTATAGGAAGAACAGTATTTAGCTCTGCAAATTACAGAGAGTTTTCCTTTTTTTCTTTTTTTCATCAGGCTCCTCCTCTTGCAGACCCTTCAGTTGATTAAATCCAATGCTCCCTTTCAGCCTCCCCGGAAGCAATCCCAAAAGCTGAAAGGGCTTTGGGTATGAGATGAGCATTTCTGCTGAAATCCTGCTTGTTTCTGCACTGCTATAAACCATTCTCCAGCTCCACCACAAGCTATTCAAAAGTTCCTTTTGCTCTTCAACCGTTATATACAACATTTCTTAATCAGAATATCCCAGGACACACTGGGCATCCCCAGCACCCCCCAGTGTCCACCTCCAGGCTCAGGTAACAGCTTTGAAAGAACAGGCAGTCATTAATGCACCTTTTGGAATATCTTTCAAGACCTGGTTTTATTCCCCCAAAGCTTCCAAGCCATCTCCCTTCCTCCCCGCTTTTCCCCAGCACAGTTGAAAACTGTTTTTACTTAATAGAAAACAAGGATGATGCACTGAGTAAATCATATATGCTGAAAAGGAAAAGAAAGGAAAAGAAAAAAGATCCTCTTGGACAGCAATTGAGATTGAGCTCTCTGGGAGATGTTGCTATGTTTTGATAAGAATATGCGTTGAATATTTCATTTACAGGGCAATCCTAGAACTTTATTTAGCAGCATATTGGCCAGACAGCTGTAATTTAGAACATACTGTATTCCTAACAGCTCCCAATTATAAATTCCTTCAGCTTTAACTTACAGTAACCACAGCTCCTTCTATTTTGGAGCTCTAAATCCACCATTTCTCCCTTCATTCAGCTATGGCATATCAAGAGCTCCTACAGTACAAACACTGCCTTGCTGGAGAAGGCTCCTAAATCCAGCATTCTCTACTCCCAGCACAGAGAGCAGGCTCATGCTTCCAGCACACTCACCGCTCCCCAGACCAATGTTTTATTGGTTTATTTGGGGACAGTGGCCCCATTTGTCAGTGCAAAGCCATCCTGCAGAGCCCTGCCAGCAGCAGGCTGGGAAAATGGCTGTGCACATTCCATCCTCCTCCTCCTGCTGCAACAAGCGCTGGAGATCCTGCCAACAAGCCTCACGTGTTCAGCATGGCCGTGTTCTTTGACCTCACACCTATTTTTTTAAAGGATTAAGGCACTGACTTGAAAACAAGCAAGTTCTTCACTGGAGGAGAATCAGTGCTCCACGAGGCCTTTGTGTCTCTCCCCAGATCGTGAGCTCCTATGGAGCAGTGCCTGTTGACGGCTCTCCCAGCCATCCTGCTGACTTTATCAAATTTCTGCAAGGAACAGAAGGAGCAGATGAACTCAGTAAAAACAAAGCTCCTGCCTCCATGCAAATATCCCTGGTAAAGAGGAGCAGAGAAATAGAGCGAGCATGATGTGTGTACAGAATTGGCTCCACAGACGCTGCTTCTCAGCAACTGCCATAAGGTGGCAGTGGGTCTTTAAGGCTACCTTACACCTTCCCACAGCACAATAGGAATGAGCACACCAGTGGGTTTCCAGCAGCTGAAACTCATTAAGTCTTATTTCCTCATCAAGGGAACCAGGCCCTACATGAAAACTTGGGGCTGAGATCGCTTCCACTGCCAGAGTCACACAAGGAGGAAAAGCCACGGGGGTGAATCCTGCAAAGCCATAAAGGCAGCCCCCATATGAGCCAAAGAAAATCAAGCCCTTTTCCCTCTCACTGTACAATCACAATGCTGTTTGTTTTACAGAAACGCTTCTCTTTGTGCATTCATCCAGCCATAAACAAGCCAGTGACCATTAAAGAGTAGGAGAAGTTCTGCCTGGCCAGCAAGCTGGGCTCCAGCAGGATTTGATGCAGGGAACATAAAAGACAGCCCAGAAAGCAAGCTGGTCGCCAGCTCAGCACAGGGCTGATGCAGCAAAACAGGCCCAGAAAGCACCAAAGAAGAGTTGGGTTCACAAGACTGATGGAAACAGGCAATAAACAAGCAAGTTACTTTAGGTAATGAAGTGACTCATCATGCAGAATGCCCATCACCTGGGACACAGCAATAAAATCAAATCTATGCCAGTCACCCCCTGATCAGTGCTGGGAAAAGTGGCCAGAGGTGCCCTGAAGGAAGAGCTGATCTACCATACAGCACACAGACAGCCCATGATCACAGAGATTTCTGCTCAGAAGGTCAAACACAAGAACTCTGTACCACCCAAGGATTCACAGTGCTAACAGAGCAAAGCTTACCTGCATCTACAGCCAGGCTGGAACACGGGTGCCACACCTGCCATGTGTGAGGGGACAGGTCAGACAGAGCTGATGTCCCTCTGCTCCACAGCAACCCAGAGCTCCCCTAGACCTTGCTAACACAAACATCCAGAGCCAATGTAAATGTTTTATTGGCACCTCACCACCACAGCATGCTTGTACAACAACTGGAGTCAATCGGCTCGTGCAGCACATACCTGCTGGTGCTCACACATTCCTTGTAAAAAGCTGGCAACTACGGGTGAAATCCAAGAGCCCAACCGAGCACAACTCACACTGCCTTCCCCCAAACCCACTCACCAACACACCAAACCCCTGCAAGAAGCACAAACAAATCTCTCAGCCAAAGAAAGAAATTATTATATATTCCCTCCTCTCCATGCCAGTTTGGAGGACCTGATGTGGCAAGGTTTGTTTGCCATTACTGGAATGCAAAATAAGTCTGAAAGAGGGGAGTTGGAGTTCAACATTCCTTCACCCTCCCGCAATCCCAGCCAGGTGTGGGTTTAAAGGCTCAGAGCAGGTCTGAGCCGCACGAGGTTCTCCATTAATAATAATTAGCGCCCGAGCCCACGATGAGACGCAATCACGTGCCTGCCAATATGAAGGCTCAGCCCTGGCTGCAGCCCCTGCCTGCTGTCACCTCATGTCACCACCCTGACATTGCACAGGTCCCTTCTCCAGGCAGGCCCTCCAGCCAGCCAAGGTCAGTATTCCAAACCCCTCCCCGCGGATCCGCAGGAAGCGTTTGAAGCCATCTCGTGTCAGTGGTTTAACTGCGCTGCTTTTGAATCAATTCCAACAGTTTGCACTCCATCCGGTCTCCTGGCTGCCCCAGCCCAGGGGCACAGCAAGGAACCGATGGATCTGCCCTACCTCCATCCCGGCTGCGGGTCCCTCCAGGTCCTGACTCCAGGCCTATCCCTGCTCCAGCCACAAATCCATCTCACTCCATGGGTGCAGCCTCCACCCCGGAGCATGCTCAGTACGGGCTGATCTTCAGCCATTTCAGAGCTTTAATGAAATGTAAGCATAAGGAAGTGTCATTAGCAAAAAAAAAAAAAAAAAAAAAGAGGGAAAAGAAAAAAAGGTGCAGGATTCATCCCGATCCGGCCAACCTTCCTCTTCCCATCCTCTTGTCAAGGAGGCGAAGCTCTCGCTGCAGGGATCACAGGCATTTTGAGGCAGCAAGCATCTCGTTTTAGAACAAAAGCAAGGAAAATCCTGTCTCAGGCAAGCCTTGTGCAAAAAGAGCATTTCCCAGTGACACTCAAACCAGCCAATTTGTCACTCTGGGCCTTCCACAAATTACAATATTTTCATGAAATACCATTAATATTATTCTTTCCCTCAACAGGCTTCAAGCAAGGCTTTTAGCTGGCAATGCAAATAGTGCTTCCCAGCCATCTTAAAGCTAAACCTACCCCAGCCTACCTTGAACTCCTTGAAGGTTATTTTAACTCCATTTGCAAGAAAGTTAAACACAGGATGAAAGAGAGGGAACAGTATAACACACTTCATGCTATGCTTTCCTAAGGACCTGAATTTTAAGTGAGGTTTGTTTTTCACTCATCAGCCCTGAAATTCCTCCATCATTGCCTTGTCCCCTCGACACAGTAGGACTGTTTCAAGGAAGAATTAATAGAGGAATTTTTTTTAAATCCTTCCCAGGTTTTCAAACAACAAAATATGAAAGACACACAATGTTGGAGCACACCTGGAGAATAAAGCCTGCATGCTCTGAGTGATGTGCACACGGAGCTTGACTATTCCTTAAAAACTTTTATTTCCTAACACATCTTTTGCATGTCTCCTACTCATCCCTTCCAGCTCACTGAACTACTCCAGAAAGCAAAGACAGTTGGTACAAAAGTAAAGCTTTGCCAGGGCAAAAATTGGTTATTCAATCCCAAGAAAGTTGGAACATATATATCCTGTTCCTCACGTTGGGCCCAGGCCAAAACCAACTCTGGCTGTTGAAATCCGTGAATTGTGTGTGCTCTGCCGAGCGATGTTCGCTTCCCGTGGAACACGAGCACTGTCTGCTCCAGGGCTGGAGTTGGAGGAAAATTCAGAAATACAACAAGTGACTTTATCAACACAGTGTTTCAGGAAACTCCAGGGTGGCAGCTGAACACCAAACCAGCTTTTTTCACAAGCAGAACTTCCAAGGCAATGACAACAACGCTGCAGCCGTTCTGCACAGCACCACGAGCCAAGTTCAAGCCAAGGTTTTCATCAGACCCCAGCACATCTGCACCAGATGCACTACGCAAACAACTCATGATGTTGTTCCCTCATCCCTTCCCTGATCAATTCAGCCCAGTCCTCAACACCAAGCCACAGCTTTTTAGCAAATTCTTTGGGCCTGTGTCTGCCTGGGGAGCGCCAGGCAGCCTGGCATGCCAAGCGCTGGCGAGCTGCTTTTTACGGAAATATTTTCAGAGCACAAAACATTTGGTTAAAGTGACCCAGGATAAAGCACTCTACTTGAGCATGCTGAGCTCTGCTCAGACCTCTCCTCCTGCTGAAGGATGTCACCAAAGGCCACTTGGCCCCAGGCTGTCCCTTCCCAGGGACCTTCATCAGGATCCCAGCGCAGGATCAATTCCCTCCCCGCCACACTGGGCAATCCCAGATACCGCCCAGTGCCTTCATTAAGCACAGATTGATAAACCCCGCCAACAAATTCTATTCCCATCCTCTGCTCTGCCTAAAAATTGGAGGTAGTTTAAAAATAATATTCAGACCATAAAATCCCGAGGCATGTCTGCTGAATCGAGCGGTGTTTGCATCTCGCACAGCTCAAGCATGGCAAATTTGTTTCCTTGGAAACAAAGGCAAATTTGCAAGCATTGCTTTCTCCCCTTTTTTTTTATTTTAGGTAACGAAGACATCCATACCTGAAGCCCTTGCTGATACAAAGGAATTAAAGCAGATTCACCTACCAACAGGGTTCATAAGAGAATTATTAATGTATTTCACTAATGAACCATTGGTTTGCTGCACTAAGGGAAAACCAGAGTTCATTACTATTTAAAAATCCCATTCTCCCTCAATGGATGCACACTCAAGACATAGCATTTATATTGTTTCCTTGGGGACAGGTAGAAAAAACAGAGCAATTTCCTTACCCTGGGCTAGGGATGGTGGGGCAATCTCAGAAGGAAAGCCTGTCCTGCTCCTGCCACATCATTCCAAAGGACACACAGCTCAAACACAGCTGCCTCCAACACAGGCTGAAGAGTCAACACAAGCTTCACAAAAAACAAAGGTGGTAACATCTTGTAGATGTGTTTTGGCAGTTTAAAGCCCATCTTTTCCCCAAGACATGCAGTAGGGAAGTGGGAAGCCAGACCTTCTGTGCAGCCATAACTCTTCTCCCAGACCCATTCCCACCAGATCCTCCCAGGGAAGGCAGTAAATCCTAAAGCAGTGACACACAACCTCTCTGTGAGGGCATGAAACAGGAGGGAGGGCAAGTGTCAGAGCTGAGTTACCCATAGGTCATTTACAAAGGGAATCAGTGCCCCCACCCTCCAGAGCCTCTGTCAGGAGCTCAGCACCTCTCACAAATCCGTCAGATATGGAGAAAAACAGACACATGAGAACAGCAAATGGAATTATGGCTCCTCAAACACACCCTCCCCGAGGCCTGCTCAGCACAGAGGTCATTCCCAGCACGCCTGGGCTGAGGATGGGATGTAATCTCTACCTGAGGTGACCTTCACATCCAAGGGAAGAGAGCTCCAAACTCCCTCTGTTCCTGTTAGGATCACTGGGAGCTGCACAAACAGGTGACAGGAGCAAGAAAATCCTTTCTTCCACATAAGGGACAAAGCCTCACCATTCCCTGCTCCTGGAGAATCCCAGAGCTGTTACTGGAGCCAATGGCCAGCACTAAATCTGATATCAACAGTGGATGCTTCACACTTCAGGCCTTGGACTCCAACATTCCAGGTTTTCCAAAGGGGTTTCACTTTCCTGACAGAGCAGCTTTGCTCTCCTCTTCAACATGCCCACAGCAGGACCAGTCAATCTGGAAACAAAAAGCACCATAAAACCCCTAAACCCTGCAAATGTCCAGCAGAACTCCCACAGGGTCTCACCCTCGAGCTTGAAAAATTAAATCTGTTTTCAATACACTGGCTTGAAGAGCACTCAGCACCACCAGCTCAAGGTTCCAATCTTGCTGCTCTCAAGGAATCCTGGAAACAAATCCCCCAGACTACCAACAATGTGCATCCTTTCCCATTACTGACTTTTATTCCAACCAATGCCACAGTCTGAAGGGGTTTTGGAGACTGTTGAATGAATTCTGGGGGAAGATCAAGAAAAGCCATCTAGTTCTTCCTGATCAAAAGCAGAGCAAATACTGAAAAAATACCTAAACATCACCAGATAAAAAAAACCTGATAGAGGTTCTTAGAGATATTCTAACAATAATTCGGGCTTTATAAAGCAACTTATAATAAAAGATGGGAATAGTAGGCAATATTAATACATCTGCTTTTGCAGATGGGAAAATCAAGGTTTGGAGAATTAACTGCCAAAAATTTCTGGAGTGGTCCTTCACAAATGTATGGAGCAAAGAAAGAGGGTACAGGAGAACTTGGTGTGAAGTCATGCTCAGCTGCTGATTTACTGGTTTAGCTGGGCCAGCAAGGAAAGTGTTTGGACAGCCCCTATGAGATGAGTCAAATTTAAATTCCATTGAAGTCTGAGCACCTCAAGCTCCCTTGAATAAAATCCTTCATTATTTAAAAACAACCAGAAAACCCCAAACCACATAATGTATGGAACAAGCACATCAGTATTTTCTCCCTCTGTCTGATATTCCTTTAACCAACATGGTTTTGGAGTGGAGGGGGGAAATATTTATGCAGAACAGAGACCTTGCAATCACTGAGGAGCTCTTTGTGCCCAATGCCAAGTTTGAAAGTGAGTGGATGCCATGTGGGTGAATCTGTGACACCGGAACACAGGCTAGACTCATAAAAGGAGTCAGACACATTGGAATCAACCAACAAGAGCAATAAATTCTGAGAAGTTCCTTAGAAATGTTTTGTCAGATAACTGGGCTGCAAGTCAAAGGCCCTGGGGCAAGGGCATGAGCTCTGTTATGGGGCTTCAATGTAGATGCATGAAACACCTGGCAAAGGCTTGGCTGAAAAGATGGGATCAAACAAGGAAACCTGGAAACAGAGGGAGCTGACACCACTTCCTATCAAATTTAACTGTTGCAGGTGTGGGAGGGACAATGAGTTGATGGATGTTGAGAGCCTCAAGTGTGCCTGGATACCTCTGAACTCAGGTTTGATGTTCTTGAGATTTATTTTAATATCCAAAACATTTAAACATCCTATTTGCTTGGGCTCCCAGACACAGCACTACAGGTTTGCTGTATTCTGGAGAACAGAGGCAAGGACAGCCTCTGGAGCACAAGGCTAAGACTGACGAGCTCACTGTGATGCTTTCCCACAGGAAAGCTCTGTAGAACAAAAAATTAAACTTTAACTCAAGAGTCACACACTGATTTTGGGTGGCCAGTTCAGATAAAGTTTTTCAAATCTCTTTTTAGAATCACAGAGTATCCCATGCTGCAAGGGTCCCACCAGGATCATCAATCCAGCCCCTGTTCCTGCCCAGACCCCCCAACAATCCCCCCTGTCCATCCCTGGCAGCTCCTGGAGCTCTGGCAGCCTCGGGGCCGTGCCCATTCCCTGGGGAGCCTGGGCAGTGCCCAGCACCCTCTGGGGGAAGAACCTTTCCCTGATCTGCAGCCCAAACTCCCCTGACAGAGATCCACACCACTCTTCTAGAAGAACATCTCCTCCCCACGTACAGACGTTCCAGCAAGAGGCAAATGGTCAGTACACTTTAAAATTAGGCAGTGGTTTCACAACAAAAATTAAACCACTATTTCAAAAATAACTTCCCTCCAGTTCTCCCCCCTTCCCACCCCCCTTATATAAAACCCATTCATTTGCCTCACAGGAAGGCACAGAGCTTCATTTTGTTAACAGTTTAAACTGAAGGACTCAAAATAGAGTGAAACACTAGGAAGAAAAAAAACAAACAAACCACAAAATGCTGCAGCAACAAGCAGCTCTCAGAGCTGTGAGCCAGAGATTGGGAAAGATGAACTTTGCAGAATGTCTGCCCAGCAGCCCCTTTCTTCCTCTGCCCACTCTTGGCCACAGCAACCAGAATCTGTTAGGGAAGCAAAGCAAGGGAAGGTAGGGTTCTACCAGGGAGAAGTTCTGCACACTGAGAAAAAGACCATTTGCACCATTTTTGTTATACAAGACACAGGAAAGGGCTGTTCCCCTCAGTGCTGATCTGCTGAATTCAAATGTGCATTAAAAGTATGATGGACCTTTGGAAGTTTCTCCTCCACTCTCATACAGCCTCACCCAGAGAAAAAACAAGAAGTCATTGATTCTGGTTCCATGATAATACTAAAAGTGAAATAAAATAAAAATTAAAATAAAATAAAATAAAAATCAGACAGGTAATAAGGAAGACAAATAAATCCCAAATATTTATCTTCTGCAACAGGAAGCCAAATGCCAGCCTTGATCACTCCTGAGCTGGAGTTAAACAAACTCAAGGACTGCTGGAGTCAGCTTCCCTTCCTCCAGCAGTTTTGTAAGACATTAACTGGGTAGCTGAAAGCTCTGGAGTTTCACATGAAACTTTTCAGCAGCTGGATCATGGCCCCAAAGCCAGGCCCAGAGCACCAAGGCAGCTTCATGGATGACTCTGCTGCACTTGGGGAATGGAGCTGCAGCAGTGTTTGCATGCAAAAGCCGAGCAAAACCAGCCAGGGGCACAACATGGCCCTTCCAAAAACATCTCCAGGACTCCCTGCCCGTGAGAGTGAGGATGCCCAGCCAGGCCCCAGGAGCAGAGGAGGGAGGGATCTTCACATCAGTACAGCAAACTCAGAGCCACAGGGCTGATCCTTCTGCAGGCTCTGAGAGCAGAGCAGAGCTGCTGCATCACCTGGCAAACAGCATCCAGCTCTCAGGATCCCATGGCAGCTGGGCTCTGACTGGGAGGGCACTGGGAGCCACAGCCATGGGCTCAGGACACTCCAGAAGAATCCCACTCATGGCAGAACTGCCAAATAAAAGAGCCCTCATTCAGGCTCGGTGATACAGCATTTCAAACCAAAAACCTGGGAGGAAGTCAAATCCTTCATGTTCTTTTCCCTGCCCACAACCAGGCCCTGGCAGCCCCAAGGGGACAGGGAGGGACCTGTCCTGCTGTGCTGTCCCCTCCCTCCTGGAGCAGGTCTATCAGCAGGCACCTGAGAGAAAAATGCTTCAGAACCTTGAGAACAATATTCCATCCTAGCAGCAGAACTGCTCCGTGCCATTTTTTCCTCCTTTAAGGAAGGAAGGAGGGAAAGCCCCACTCAGATCATGGCAACAACAGCAGCCAGGTGGATATAAAGGGAATATCCCTCAGGTACTGCCACTCCCACTGCAGTGTCTCTGATATTCCCCTCCCTGACGTGTGGAAAACCTTCAAGGCTGAATATTTACAGGTCAATATGCTGTGACCTGCCTGGAGCAGCATTTTTTTTTTCCCTAAGTCCTTTTTAGAAGGAACAGAGTTAAGGATCAACTCTAAAGCAGCCCCAAGTGCCTGTCATTTCAAACTGATTCTAGCACTCCCCTTCCTCTCCACACTGAAACAAGCATTGCAGAAGATCCTGTAAAGCCCTGCATATCCCTCTGTGAATCTAAACATGCCCCATTCCCAAGGGGAATGAATGGATATCATAAATCAAAGTTTGACTTTAAAAACACAAAACCAGGCTGCATCCCCTGCCATGCACAAGCAAAAAACCCACAAGTACACACAAATCTTCCTTCAACAGCATCATCTGTACACGACATCCTAAATAACTGCCAGGTGTTTATACAGCAGGAAGGGAAGGCACCCAGTCCAGTAAATCAGGGATTCGTATCCATTTGTTTTTCCCAGGTTCTTACAGTTCATTTCAATCCCAGTGATGCTGCCTTGCACTCAGTCAGTCTGCTTGGGAAGAAGGAAGGTTGTTACCATCATTTTGTTTTAAAGAGCTACTTCCCCGTGGATCCAGCTGTGCTGGTTTGCACAGCTGCATTGCAGCAAGATCCTTCCACAATTAAGGTCAACTCAGCCTGTATCTCAGCAAAAAATTCATCAAATATTTTGTCATGTATTTTTCTAGAGGTGAAAGCCAAATTCTGCAAGAAGAACAAACTCCACCAAGCTCAGGTCTTCCATAAAACAAAATCTAACCACGCACAACTCATTTCTTTCTTGATAGATAATTGAGAATTAAATGGAGACTGTGTTCACTGCAAAAGCCACGTCTGTGCTGAAAGGGCACTTGAAGATGGGTTACATGAAGGTTAAAATGATACCACCTTGATTTGCTAGGAAGGATCAAACTGGAAATTATCTTGAACTGGCTCCCAAGGTCAAAATATGCTTTGTTTTGTCTGCACTGAACTGCAGAGCTGGAACAGCCACCTGTCCTGATGCAAACACAACTTTTGGCACCGGGGACAGTGCAAGACTGAGACAAAACCATAAAATAAATGTGGGAGACCAACTTACACAGGTTCTTCATGCAGGCAGTTGTGCTCGATTTCCTCTCCCTTCAATCACTCTCAGGGTTTGTGAGAGACCTTCAGACCCAGGTTCCTCTGCCTGCTAGAGCCCTGTCCTCTCCAGCCTCTCTGGGATGCTCCCCATGGAGAAAGGAAGGGTCAGTCCTTCCCACTCATCACCCCATCCACATCCAGGGCTCAGGGAACTTCCTTGCATCACTTTTTAGGCCTTGGCCTGAAGGACAATTAAAGGAAATCTTCTGCAGCCGTTGTAGACACAACCAGCAGCATTTGCCTCCCAGCCCTTTCCATCCCCACCTGTTTCCCACCTTATACCTCCCTCCCCAAGTGCCTCCCTTGAACATTTTTTGGGATCAGTTTTTCCTGTTTGCAGTTGTTCCCATGCACAGATGCCCAGTCCCTCAGATTTCAATGTTTCCTCTAGTGTTTCAAAACTCTCTTCCCATGTTTTTAACTCCTGTATTTTCTCACGCTTCTTTCTTTTTATTCTATTTATTCTATTATTTATTTTTCTTTTTATTCTCTCCATCCCACTTCTTTCTCTCTAATTCTTTCATACTCTTCTGTTGGGGCAAGCTTAAAAATGAGGACCCTGCTGCTGCTTACCCCAAGATACAGGCAGCAACAAGGCTTAAGTGCCTTAATTTCAGATTTGAGATTTTTCTACAAGCTTGGCCTAACTTGTCCTCCCCAGCTAATGATATTTCCCTACTAAGCACATGCTGCATCCTGTCAGAAAATTCAGTTTTGAAACAGCTGTCTCTAGCCTTCATGGAGAATGAACTGTTAAGCATTAGTGCAGCAAAACCAGGCACCCAACACAAAGATGAAGAGAAAGATGCCTTTGCAGCAAATAATAAAAATAAAGCTGGAGAGTAAAACAGGGGATGGCACTGACACCTCCCCTTGTCCACCACAGCCCCAGCTGTGTGAGTGTCCCAGCTGCCTCTCTTAAAAAAACCAGGCTTTACTGCCTAATCAAACCTCCCAAAGTTCAAGGAATCATTAAGGTCAGAAAAGTCCTCTAAGATCAGCATTCCCAGCCCTGTCCAGGCCACCACTAACCCATGTTCCCAAGTTTTTGGGGACACGTTTTTGAACACTTTCAGGGCAGCCTGTTCCAATGTTTGGCAACACTGAAGAAAAATTTCCATGAGGAAATTCCTGCTGCTGTCCACCCTGCCCTCCCTGAGGCCGTTCCCTCTCCTCCTGTCCCTGTTCCTGGAGCAGATCCCAAATCCCCCCCGGCTGTCCCCTCCTGTCAGGGAGTTGTGCAGAGCTGGAATTTCCCCCTGAGCCTCCTTTTCTCCAGGCTGAGCCCCTTCTCCAGCTCTGTTCCCTTCCCTGGACATGCTTCAGTGTTGGTGGGACCCTCCATGTGGTGAATTGCACCAAACTCAGCCTAAATTGGGATTGCTGCTGATTCCCTTCCCACTCTGGAGCTCTGCCTGCCCTCCCCAGCATTCCCATTTGCTTTTGCAGAAGACATTTTCAGCAATGACCCCATTCCACTGTGCCTTCTACTTTCACTTGCTTTCTTCCATCATGAATCATTAACCATCCCCATTTATCATCAGATATTTTTATATATATAGCTTGACTTTTTTTTTAAATATATATAACTTTGCATATGCTTGAAATTAAAAGAATAAAGAAAATTGCACTGAACTTCAGCGTTTGGAGGGTTTTTTCAAAAAAACCCAAAAAACAAAGCTGCAAAACTATCCCACTATAAAGTATGAACTTTATACTAAAAAGAGAAAGTCAAACTTGTTTGAATTTTGAGCCTACCAACCTCCTACCCTTTTGATGTCTGACAACAAAGAGGTGTGAATGCTATCAAATCACACACAGGTACAGGCAGAACCATCCTGCTCCAAGCTCATTTTGATGCAGCACAAGCAATTCAAAAAGCCCCAAAACCAAAGACTTTAGAGAACCTACCCATATAACCCACTCCCCTCATTTTTAACTTTAAATGAGGGTTAAAAGGCACTAGTGTAGAATTGCTTTGCTACGTGTCAGATTTAAAATCAAACAGCCTCTCCTGCCCCGTTAGAAACCCTCCCACAGGGATATTTTCCATATCCCATGTATTATGAACATGTCCCAGGGCACAGGCAGAGTTTCATGGCTCTCTGTGCCACCCACTCCCACATTCCCAGCTGCAGATTCCCTCCTGGGCCTGGCTGCATTAAAGCAGGGAGAAGGACCTGCCTTACCATGGGCAATAAACAGCTTGGGGGGGAAATAAATAGGAAATAAATCCTCAGCAAAACAAAATGTCCTTGCAACCCATGGTCTTCCCTCCTGGGAAGGAGCCTCCTGCCACAGCACCTGTAGAGCACAGAGGCTCCATCCTGCCAGAGCCACCAGCACAGGGACAAACTAACCAGGAGCCAGGCAGGTTCAGAGGTGTTTTGTCCCAGGAAATATTTAGGAAACCCCAACAGAGCAAAGCATCAGCAGGAAAAACCTCTTAGAGCAAGTCTGGGGTGACAAATCCCTCTGGCCATGCTGGGTTTTGACACTCTCAACAAGGATTTTGGAGGCCTAGACAGGTATATCCATAAGCTCCACAGCATGGAAGGGAGAGAGGAGGATGCTCAAAGGGAGCAGCAAGCTCCTGGCACAACACAAACCCATCTCCATCACGTGGTGGATGGATGCTCACAGGCCTGGCAGGGGCAAGGAAGCAGCTTGAGGAGAGCAGGGACAGTTTTTAAGCACACTTGATCATTCCTTGGAATAAAATATTTTAAAAATTGCTCATCGAGAGATGAAAATGTGCAAACATTTTGCTTGGTGTTCCGACTGCCACATTTAATATTTCAAACAACATCCAGGCCAATATTGTTGCTTAATTTAACATAACTGGATCCTGAATGCATTTCTAACAGATTAAACCACAGAAATATCCACATGTTTTAATGAGGATTTGGCACTACTCGGAGCCAAACACATTTTAGCAATATTTTTGGACTGCAAATTCTTTCATAAGAAAAGAAAGCCCACTGGTAATAGAGCTGCATTCCCTGCATTTCAAGCCTCTTTGGATTTATGTAAATCGAAAAACTGGAATATTTAGTGCCATTATAATTCAAGCAACATCTGGACAATTTTCTTTGCCTCGTAAAAGATTTCAGTCAGCTTTGCAGAGGCTCAGGCCATGTTGCTCAGCAGAATGGCTCCTTTTACATTTGCATGCTTCACTTCCATTCTGCAGTTTCTATGCCAACAAGCATTTGTAACTCTTTAAAAAGCACATTTGGAACTGGGGGGAGATGGAAGATTGGATATGTGATAAAGATTTGTTTGTTTTGGGGAGTTTTGTTGGTGGTGTTTCCCTAAATCTAAATAATATTTTTCTTTTTTTCTATTTTTCTTTTTTTCCTTTTCTTTTTTTTTCTTTTTGAGCCCTAGAAACCTCAAAAAGGCCCAATAGCCATCACTGCAGCCATGGCAACTCTTCCACCTGCTTCAAAATGCAGCAGTGACTTGGTAAGAGGAGTTTGTTCAGTCAATTTGATGTAGAAAATGTATATATAAATATGTATTACTCCAGCTCCCTCTCTAAAGAAAGACTCAATAGCAAACACCACAAATTTAGGCGTCCACCTCTTACTGCAGCATCCAGGCCCTGTGTGAGTTTCCAAATCCCAAGAAAAGGTAAACAGAGAGAAGCAGCTATGACTGAACTGTCACTCAAAATCCAGCAGTTTGATTTTTAACCAGATTTTTGGAAGTAACTCCTCCCCCTCCTCCCCACCCCCATCCCAGACCTCCCAAATGGCTCAAATTTTATATTTTAATCTCATGCTCAGTTCTGTGACATTACAGGTGCAAGGAGATGAAAACACAACCATGAAGAGGCACAATACAGCATCCAGAGCAAACAACAGTAATGATCTCACAAAACTCAGAGAAAAAAACCTGTATTTTTCAATACAGATGCAGCCTACATTGTGAATTCCTTTCCTCCTGAAGCTCCCCACAGGACCAGGATGGAGCAGCCACCCTGGGATACCAGCAGAGGTGGCCAAAAAAAACCCCCAGTCAGACCAGGCCAGTCCTTGGACTGTGGGAAGTTGTTCCCACCCAAAGCAGGACTTGGAGATTTCCTGAGGGAGCTGCACAAGCAGGGAGCCCCCAGAAACACTTCAGCACTTGTATTATTTAGTGCCAGTGATGCCTTGGATAGGGGGGAATTTCAAACTGAAAAGAGTGGGATTTAGATGGGATTTTGGGCAGGAATTGTTCCCTGCAGGGTGGGCAGGGCTGGCACAGGGTGCCCAGAGCAGCTGTGGCTGCCCCTGGATCCCTGGCAGTGCCCAAGGCCAGGCTGGACATTGGGGCTGGAGCAGCCTGGGACAGTGGGAGGTGTCCCTGCCGTGGCAGGAGTGGCACTGGATGGGCTTTGAAGTTCCTTCCAACCCAAACCAGTCAGGGATTCTGTGATTTTCTCATCCATGAGCTGCAGAGGATGGAAACCAGAACCCCCAGTGATCCTGCCAGTGCTGAACATTCATTTCCAGGCTCCTGGTTAATGATGGGGATCTCCCAGCCCCTTCAATGCACCTCCTGTGCAGATGTGACACTGCCCTGATGTGCTGGGAGGGCACAGGATGATGGAAATGCTCTGCAATAATCAATCCTAACCACAGGACCAAGAGAAAATCATAGAATCATTAAGATCATCAAGTCAAACCACCCCCATGTTCACCATTAAACATGTTCACCACGTCCCCAAGTGCCACATCCACATGGTTTTTGAACACTTACAGGGATGGTGACTCCACCACTGCCCTGGGCAGCCCTTTCCAATGCTTTACAATGCCCAAATATGATCAACTTCTCTTCCTTCAGCTAGACAGGACACCGAGAAAGGCAGCCTGGGTGCCCTTGACCAAAGCAAAGTGTTTAACATTAACCAGCTCCTCCCCTCCCTGCACAGCCACAGACAATGCAGCACATCGGACAATTCATTTCAGCACCAGTGCAGGATTTATTTTTGCAAGAAGAGATCAGGATGAGACCCAGAAAAGGCAAAAAACATCTCAGGGAGGAGCAGGAGACAAAAGGAGAAGATTATCAATACCGTGATGAAGACTAGAAAAAAATTATTAATTTTCAAAAGCTGTTTTGTCTCCTGGAAGCAGTAACAGCCCCCAGGTCCCAAACTGAGCTCCTGTGGCACAGAGCCATCCAAGAGCAGGAGCAAAGGCTACACCTGTGAAACTCCTGCCATCTAGAAGAGGCCTCCAGGCCACTGCCTGGCACGTGGCATCCTGCAGCACAGGGAAGGGGTCTTGCAAAAACAAAGCCATGAACGCTCACTTTTCCAGTCCTGGCCAGCTCACTTTTCCAGTCCTGGCCGTGCTGTAGGAAGGGGCAGCTCCTCCCCTGGCTCAGCTTCGGCCTCTGGTGTTTCCTGCCATGATTTCACAACCTTTGCCATTTCAGAAGTCTTTGTGGCAGCCCCAGCAGCAAGCACAGAGCTATTTTACACAAGTGCATGACTGACACATCCAGGCTCCTCTCCCCATGCCATGCACAGGGAGCTGACACTGCCCACAGAGCAGGGCCATGCTGGAATTGGAGCATTTTCCCCTCCCTCAATGAACTGTATGGGTGTGCACTAGCTGGAAATACAGCTCCATCTGGGACTGAAGAGACTGAGCCTAAAATACTGACATCACCAGCAGCTTTCGACAGACAGGAGCTGGCCACATGGGTGTTCTCTGTCTTCCATGCTATGCACGAGCCAAAGGCACCAAGCAAGAAAAAGCCATCCCAATCAGCTCCAGAATGAACAAATCTGGGCAGGTTTCCACTGCAGCCCACACCTACACCTTCCCAAGATGTCTGAACACGGAGAGGAGAGAGATCTCACCTATTAAGAGGAGAGAGATTGATTTGAAATCAATGTTTGGCAAAATCAAAGTCTGTGGGGACTCGTGTTAATGAATTCCCCTGCTGGGTTTATGACGTTTAAAGGAAAACAAAAGACTGCTGCATGCAGGGCAGAGCAGGTGAGACCTGGGGAGGCTGTTCACACACCTGGTCTTGTATTCCCTAAGCTCCTCTTAAGCAGGAGAGGCTCCCTCCCTGCCCTCTGCTCAGGGACATTCAGGTGACGAGCCACAGTGGTCTCCTGGAGCTGGGTGGTGTTGAGATGCCCCTGTTGTTGTCCTGCAGCTCAAAAATGGCTGGAAATGCAGCAGATGATGTCATGTGCTCCTCAGCTAATGTCAATACCCAGGGGCCACAGGTCCTTCCTGCCCAGCCTTCCCCCAGCGGGTCCCTTATGGGATTAGGCAGTGGCCAAGCACGACAGTTCACTATGAGCTGGACTAAGTGCTACAGAGAGATCATGAAAATGAATTAACTCCTGCCCTTCTCTCTTCTGTGATGGATTACACTCTGCTCCTTCAGAGCAATCTCAATAAGGGGAGAGGCAAATATAGGAGAGACATGAAGAATATTGGTTTCTTGTGTGGACACAACCCTGGACCTGCCTCGGGTCAGGCTGTGGGATGAGGAACCAGCCAGGGCCACACACCAGGTGTGAGCAGTGCCAGCAGCTTCTCCCTGGATCCACAGGAGATGAGCTCCACCTCCACTGTCCCTGTGCCACCTGGATGTGCTTGTGGGACATGAATGACTGGGCAACAAACCCTGGTCACTGCACAAGGCTCTGGGGTTCCCACACTGGGGTTTTCTCCTCACCCTCCCTCAGGGTAAGCCCCCTGGGAGCTCCAGGTTTTTACCTGTTTCCCAAAGCTTGTTGGGATAAAACAGGAAAGCAAAGTGGAAGGCAGATCCAGCACTGCCCTGATGCTGACCTGAAGCTGGAGTTCTGTCTGTGCTCCCACACCACCTTCCCCAGAGCAGCCCTGGGATGAAAAATAAATGTGTTGGGTGATAAAACGCAGAACTCCCTTCCCCAGCCAACGCACCCACCACGGCACTCATTTAGCTCTGAGATTCATCACTGAATATTGCATCACTTGGGAGCCTTTTAAGGAAGCATTCCAGTAATCAGGTAACATTTTTTTAGTCAGCCAGAGTTTAAAATAACCAGGACCCAGGTAGGTGTCAGTGAAAAGCTCCAGCAGGGAAAATCTTGGCCCATCATACCTGGAAGGAAAGAAGTCTTTGCCCATCCCCAGGCACTGTCCCTGCAAACACAACCAAGCCCAAAGACAACTGTCCCCATTAATGCTGGATAATTTTAGGGTCTCAGCAGCAGGCAGCCCATCTCTCTAGCAAAATCCTACCTAAGACTTGCACTATCTACCACAGCAGGCTTGACCCTGTTTTCATAAGCAGAAGCAAAACAAAAAACCCTCCTAATCCTACAGGACCCGGAGCAAATAACACTCTGGGACTGAGTGATACCACCCTATTAAATACAAACATGTTCCTACAGTAGCTCAATGATTTTAAAGCATTCACCATCTTTTCATTTCAGTTTTAAGCACTTTGCCTGGCAACTGTCTGAAGGGCAAACCATTATGGAAACAGGAAGACAATTAATTTTCCTTTATTCTGGAAGAGAGGATTATTGGAATAAATAAAATAATCAGCTTAAACAAGAGCACGATTCACAACTTCTGAAAAGCAGAAGACAGGTCTCTTTCATTTTCCTTTCCAGAGAAATGATTTCCTGCGATGGCAGTTGCAAGGGAAGTGCAGAAGTTTTGGAGTTAACCTTGGACTGCTGACTCACAAATCACTGCCTCTATGCCTTCAGCCGGAGGAAGGCTGGCATTTCACTCTTAGAGCCACTTCATATATTTATTTAATACAGCAAATCAGAACAGCCCCCCAAAAAGATACAGAGGCCACTTCCCAGTCTCACCTGGAGCAGAGGTAAATCTGAAGCAGCCGCTATTGGACACCAGCCTTTGGTAGCAGATGTTCAGCACCACAATTAAAATGGTTAAATGTGCACCTACATATATAAACTGAACTAAAAGTATTTCACTCCCAAACCCCAGGGGTACAAGGGAACAAATGGAATAGGAGAGCCTTCAAGTTCATCTTAGCAAGAGATGAAATTATTTACTGAGCAAAAATTTGGGGTATCTCGGTAAGAACTGTAGAGTTATTTCTGGAGGACTCCTCTAATAAACAGAATGAGTTACAAAAATAGGATGGAAACTGTGGCTTCAATGTTGCTACTGCCTCAAAAAGAAACAGAGATAATTGATGGAAGCACAGATTCCCAGGAACACTAAGGACTGAAAAAGCACTGAGAAATGAAATTGATGATCTGGAAAATAACACAAGATTAAGAATGACCAGGTTAGTGGGGGCTCCTGAAGGAGCAGAAGTAGGAGAAGGCAGAATTCAGTTTGCAATGGATTCTGAGGAGGTGGGGGATGAATAATCCCCACTGTGCAGGGGGTCTGGGTGGGCCATGTCCTCACACAGGACAGCTCTCCAGTGCTCCACATCCCTAAGGGAAGATCTCCTGCATCCAGGAGCCCACGTGTTTATGGCAGCTCACAAATCTGAGCCTGGTTCCAGGATCCAGCACTGCCTCCCTCCAGCAGGAAATGGCTCCAACTCTCCCTGTCCTTCCTGCACTCACCAACTCCGGGTGCCTGGCACAGCCACATCCAGCAGCTGAAGGAAGCACCACTGGGAAGAGCAGCACCCTGTGCTTCCCACAGGGAACAGCCATTTCCTCTTTCTCCTCCAGCTGCAGAGCACTGTGGCAGCAAGTAGGTCATGGACAAGACAGCACCTGAGGAATCACCTGCAGCTCACTGCCTCTCCCTTTTTCTGCCTTGTTGGGGTTTTAGGAGCCATCAAATCACTTCACCACCATCTTCAAACCTCATCCATCCATCCCAGGCCTCTCCCAGCCCTGTCTCCTGTCTCTACTCTCTCCCACCTGTTTAACTCCACCTCTCCCCTGCAGGTCCTTAAAGCAGGATTTTTCTTCCATCTTCCCCTTCCCATAACCATTTTTTTCCAGGATGAGGTACCCCTTGCACTGCTTCTCTCATCCTCAGAGCCCTGGATGTCCTCTGTGCTGGTGGATACATTAAACCCCATGCACCATGGGAATGGAGTTATTCTATAATTCCACATCTGGGTTAAAAATCACAGCTCCTTCCCTTGTGTCTTAACTCACTCACCAATCCTCAGGGAAAAGGGGGGTAAGGAGTCCCCTTTGCCAGCTGATACTTTCAGGCTTCCTCAGGTCCTCTCTCCATCAGGGCTCCATCAGCTCCAAGGAGCACAGGATGCCCCAAAACCCCTCCCTGCTTCCCTCAGGAGCGTTTGGACAGTGGGACAGCACTGCCAAAGGACACAAAACAAGGATGCAGCAGCAATGACTGAGTCCAGGGTGTTAAGGAAGCCAAAATTCAGCCATAAGTTGGATTTCAAAGTGGCCAGGAAGGCAGAAGAGCAGGAGGTAAAAGTCCTCTGAAGGTGGAGAAATGCTGTGCGTGACAGCAAACCCTTCCACAAGCATCACCAGAGAGAGCTCACCACAGCAAATAATTCAAGGCTCCTGTCATAATGTCTGCTCTTAAAGGCATTGCCAGCTGAGTCCAGGTTGGCTGAAGCAGCTGGAAGGGAGAGGGGCAAAGCCAGCAGGTTTTGCAGTGGTCACCATTTGATTATTAAAGACTGGGACTTGCATGCCGTGTATTTCCAGTTACTTTGTCCTCCTGGGATTGCCAAGCATCAAGTTTTTTCAGATACACCTGTAGGATTCAGCTCCATCTTGTTCTTTTGTGGTTTGAATACAATCCTGGGCTGATATGATACCAAAGAGGTGAGCAAGTCCCAAATTCAGGTTTCAGTTCCTCCACTGAACAAAGCTGAGCTGGTGGAGAAAGAGACAAAACTGGCCACACAGGCAGAATTTTTCACACAAATCTAAAGACAGTAATGTGCAAATTCAAGCAATGAATCCTCCTGTGAAGTCCAAGTCACCCATCTTAAAGAAAGCATCCAGGAATCCCTGCCCTGCACATCCCACACCTTGCAGCAGGCACTGGACACAGTTCCATGGGATGCAGAATCTCCCTCAGCTCAGCCACACCTGAGTGCTCAGGATTTGCAAGGGAAGAGAGCTCCCCACCCAATGGGAACACCCAGCAGAACTCCTCTGGCAGAGCCCAAGAACAAACCCACAAACTAAAACTAGATTTGGTTGTAGCTACGTTTTTCCTTCCAGGCTTATCAGTCCCAGGGCTTGCTGGAAAGGAGCTGCATGTCTCCCTGAAGAGAGGAGCCCTGCACAGGAGGGAAGCAGCTGTGGGATGAGGGTGCTCCAAAAGCTGCTCTGATCCAGAGGCCTTGATAAGGCTTGGTAAGGCTGAAGCATGGTGCTCTGTGCTGGAGACTCTCCTCAGCCACTGAAAATAGCTCATTTCCCCCATTTTACTCTAAAACAAGAAGAGGGGGAGGGCTTCATCCTCTGGCTTTGAGCCAAACCCGGTAGCACTAAGGAAAGTATCACTTTTGTCTCTTTGCTGAGCCTTTCCCCCACTCTGGGACTGGAGATGGGAGGGAAAAGTTTAAAGATGGTCCAAACTATTCCTGGGATGAACCTGCTTACTCTTCCCAGTGAGGGTGAAATAAAGAATGAGATGATGGATCCCTAAAGGAAAGACCTGCACTGGGGGCCAGCCAGGGCCCAGCATTTCTTCCAGACCAAGGACCAGTCCTGGTGTCACAGGAGCCCTGGGCCCTGTACTGGTGAGCAGCCCCCACCTGCACACCTCAGCCTGAAGAAGCATTTTTGTTATACGCTGATCACAGATTTTTATGGTTTCCTTTCACTTTCTTGCTTTCAACTTTGCTTCTCCAAAAAACTATTTCCCACTTCTTCTGCCAAATGTGCTTTTGAATAGAATTTGATCATTTTTCTCTGAACTAAAACCCCTTGTCATGGTGACTGATACGTCACTGGCCTCAGTTAAAAATGTGAAAAATACTGAGAAACAAGCAGCACCACCAAATCCTGACACAACCATGGTCCTCCACGACACGAGTCTTTGTTCTCACAATCATCTCCAAAACAATATTCTGACAACAACATCCTTCCCTATACAGATTTATATTGCTATATCTCTATCATTTCCCTCACGCCCATCAAAATGAAGTTATAATTAACCCATCATCAATAGAAATTACAATGATTTTGAAACAGCAAGAAACAATCTATTTGCATTTGGTAGCTAATTATTCCCCCTACGCACACAGCCACCAATGTTCCCTAAAACCATCCACAGAACAGACAATCTGTGCTAGCCAGAGCTTCTGGAAATGAGGGGGAAAGGAGGGACTAAGCAAAAAAAAACTCAACATTGAGGGGGCAAAATTTTCTTCAAATCCACAGCATCTCAAGCTCAGCCAAGGCTGTAATAGAATTGCCCTTCTGAACTCATCCAGCAGTGTTAGAATCCACCTGGGTATCACATGGAAGCTGACAGCAACCTCAGGACGAACCTAGTGGGAGCCACTGACATTTGCTAAATTATTGAATTATTATTCCCCTCTTCACACCACTCCAAGGAAACATGAAGCCATTTTCTGACAAAAGCCATTGAACATAAATTTCACACCGGGCAAGACCAGGAGCGCTCCCAGAGCCAGGCAACGGCGTGGTTTGCAGCTGTACTCTGATTCTCCCCTCCAAGAGGAAGGGTGTGCCCTCCTTGCAGCCATGCTCAGTCCTGGTGAAGTGCCCAGGGGTGACCTGCAGCCCCTGCAGCCCCTCCAGCTCCCATTCATTCCAGTCAGGTGCAGAACAGAACAATGCCCTTCCCCGCCCCCGCCCCCACGGCAGGCAAGTTTTGCTGACAGATCACCTCCATTTCCTCACCATCCCCAAGGATTACAGCGATGTTTGTAAGAGGTAAAGACACAAGCCGTGGTCAGGGAGCACTGCCTCCCCCAGCTCGAGCAGCCTGACAAAAATCAAGCCACCCAGGCATTTCTGCTTGACATCCTGGGAGCCCGGGTTGGCCCTCCATGGCTTGTGCTGCGTTCAGAGAAGCTGATACAAAGCACCAGGGATGGTAAATCACATCCTCCTTCACCCACGCTTCTGGAGGCGAGCAGGGAAAACACTCTTGGCTCATTAGGAACCATCCGAGGTTTCCCTTCCTCTGGGATGCCCCCACAAAGCAGGGATTGGGGAGGAAGGGGCTCCATGTCACCTGGACACATCCCTGAGACTGCAACACTTACCTGGCTGCCAAGGCATCCCTCCTCAACACGCTGAGAGTCATCAGCCTTCAAAGCAAAGCCAAAATAGCTCAAGGATTGTTTTCCTTCCCCCATCTGACACGGGATTGCAGCTCCTCAGGCATGGGGAAGAGGGGGAGCAAAATAATAGTAATAATCAAAAGCAAAAGACTATTCTCCTGTAGGCAAAGCTAATCCTGTCACACATTTTCTTCCCAACAGAAGCATGAGAGATCGAGTCCCACTGGGTTCTGCTCACAACTAAACAGGACGAGGTGTTTCCAGCTCCCTTCTGCCAACACAGCTCAACGAGCAGCAAGGCCTCACCTCCTCTCATCCTTTAAAAACTCAACACGAAGCCACCCTGGTGCTCTACCCCAGCTCTAGAAAGTCAGCCCGAGCCTCAGTATGGCCTTGTACGGAAATAGGATTACTTTGGCCTGGAGGAAAAAAAGAAACCACAACATGAAGGTCACCCATAAAATCATTACACAGCTCCCTCTTCCCCGGCTCTTAGAGAAAAAACCTTTCTCAAACCCTCAACCTGAAAGGAGAAACACAAAAAGATATGTACATTAATGCCATATACCTCCGTCAATTTTTTTCCTCGTGTCTTTAGAGCAGTTGTTTACTGCAGCCAACTGCAGAGAAATTACAGTAGCTTAACTCTCCAACTCCCTCTAAAGGATTAATCTTCCAGTGAGCATGCTCACGCGGGAGCTTTTTCAGCACTTGCATCCATTTCATGAGTGAGGGCTGCTGCACACATGAGGAAATGCCATTTCAGGGCTCCAGGCAGAGCGAGCAGCCCCCAAAGCAAGGGCTAAAGCCCTTCCCAGGGCTCCACAAAGGATCTCTGCCCAAGCCTCCAGCTCCAAGGAGGTTGAAAGATTTCACGTCCATGGCCCCTTTCAGGAAGGAGGGGGGCAGTGGTTTCCCTGCGACACTCGTTTGAAATGTCTGACCTTGGCTTTTCTCTACAGCCTGGTGGACAGTTCATCCACTGAATCTGGAGGCAAAAATAGCTTCTTCTCGCTGGCACATTTTTCCTTTTGCATCACTTGTTGGCTCATCTTTGCTTTTCAGAAAAAATCAGGAAGATAATTTGGGGTGCAGGGAGGGGGAAGGGAGACATTCAGATAAAAAGGAATAGCTTTAAAAATCTAGTTCTCAACTCTGCATCACAGTTGGTAACAGATCCTGAGACACATTTAACTCCACAGATTAAGGACCATGCAAATGAGGATTTGCTGATAGACAACAAATCCAGTATCTAAACAAGGCTGTTCAAGTAATCTTGTCCTTTCTCTCCTAGATCACCATAGATTAAACTGCTCTGTTTGAGATATTTCTCCCTCACCTCAAATGATGTACCTCAATTCAAAGACTTCCTGGTGAAAATAAAGCTCCAAAATAAAGGACAAATACACTGCAGAAATAGTTTCTTCCATTTTCATCTTCTCATATTCCAGGGTTTTGCCCTTCCCCTTCCCATTTATCTATTTTATGTCCTGTTGCTTAATTGCTCTTTGTAGCTGAAAGAGCTCCAAGCCTCCCCCTCCCCCCAAAGGCTCTTATTTCAAGTTTTAAACCCAGCTTGAGTCTAGGACACAGAGACCAGACTGCAACCCCTGAGTCCAGGGAAAATCACGAGCCCTGAGCCCAGGGAGAAAAAGCCCAGAGGGGCTGCAGCCCAAGGTCTGAGATCACTTCCTAAATCCATTCACCCCAGCCATCACAACCACCTCAACATGGATTTATTTTTCAAAAAGTTTTGAGTGTCTTTGATGCCATGAGGGGGTTGGAAGCCCTACAAGTGAATCCACAAAAAGGCAGGATGTCAGGAGAGTGTTAAAGAAGGGCTAGGGCTGCGTTTGCCAATGCACGCTCACCATAGCGACCGTCCCCGCAAGAAATGATAAAACCTATGGTGACACTGGATATTTTGCTCTGTTGCCATCTAAATAGATTCACCCCCAGAACGGGAATCTCTGTTACCATGCATTAAAATAGAGGCTTTGTTTTATTTATAAAGCATCCAAACTGGTTGGTTTGGATGTGTCGGAGCACAGGCTGTTCAGCCACTCCTCCCTGCTCCATCCTTGGGGGACTTAATGACTGATGGCTGCACTTCATCCTGCCCTGGCCTCTCAGGTGCTGCTGAGCCTGCCCCAGCTCCTCCAGGAAAGGTCTGGAGCCAGACCCTGAAAAGCCCTGCAAAGAAAACCCCAGAGTCTGGAGAAGGCAGATGTGAAAAAGCCCCCTGTCCCGTGCTTCCTCCTGCACGGCAGGATCACACCCACGCGTGAAGGTGGGACAGCAGCTATGGAGATATCCTGACCTGTCACTCCTCATTTGGAAACCAGTCATACTCCCTGAGAGTTTAGACTTTGAAGATTGACTACTATTGATTCTTCTGCAAGCAAACAGCCCAAGCTGGCAATCAGTCAATAATAAGCAATTACTCGACAGCCTCTTATCTGCAGATGCCAGCCCAGACAGATCAATTTGTGGAGGCAGCAGGTCAATAAATCAAAGCTGTTCTCAAATTTTAAAATATCATCATTTAAAAACCCACCCAGCCTTCAAACTGGCTGGAGGAGCAGCCAGGTCAGGGGGATTCCTGCAGAACAGTGTGCTGGCTATCACTAATTTACAGCACAGGAGATAGAAGGTGATGTGCTGAAATCCACCCCTGACACTCCTCATCTCTCAGGAGTAGCAAGACTGGCAGCTGGATGAAGATGATGAGAGGGAGAGGAGGAAGCAAAACCCTTCTCCACTGAACAATGACTTGTAGGGAAAAAGCAGAGCAGTGCAGCCTGCCTGTTTCCCAAAACATTCCCCAATCCCTGGGACACACCTTGCTGCTCACCAGGAGCCTCAAACCCCAACAAAAATCAGTTTAACGCCACCAAGACAGCAAATTAATGGCACCTCTCTTATCCCCCTGCTGTGACCTCTGTAGCCTGGGTGTACAATTAATCATTTCATCTCAGGAAATGCACTTCCTCACTTTTTCATGGCCTAAACATGACACAAGCCAAAAGCTCCTCTGGAGCATTTCAGTGTGACCCAGAAGCGACGCTTTAAACCCAGCAGTGCCAACAGTGCAACAAAGAAAACCAGCTGAAAACTCATGGAGGCATTTTATGCTCTCAGTGCAGACTCCCTTTATAGACTCATTTATATGAAAAGAGATAAAAATTGCCCATTTAATTTGCAGAAGACTGAGCATGCAGCTGGAATGCCGGCCCAGTGCAGTGGCAATATCTATCTATTTATTTATCTATTTATCTATGTAGCATTGCAAGGGCAACCACAACCTTCCACCTAGTTCTGGAGACTCTAGAAACTTCCCTGTTTGTCTGTGGGTTCTTGCACAAGTCATGCAAACAGCCCAAAAGTACCAAAAGACCACAACACTTCAGTAATCCTGCTCGTGCTGCTGGAGCAGGGTGGTGCCTGCAGCTGTGTCCTCCACACAGAGCTCACCAGGAGCACAGGAAAAGGTAACCAAGGCACCAAAAGCTGCTCAAGCACTGTAAATCCAAGCCCCTTGGAGACTGTGAAGCCTTCAGGGAAACAGAAGTGTCCCAGATTCATCAGGTTTGGAGCAGCTCCACCATCACACCACAGTGACCCCAGCCAGGGGCTCAAGAAGTGCAAAACAACCAAGAGAGGAAAAGGAATGACTTGGAAATATCCTAGCAATGGTCCCAGAAAGGGAAGTGTTTGTATAATAATGATTAAATCTTGCAGACTGAATATCTGCAATCATAGCAGCTTGAAAAAACAAGATTTCGAGCCTAGTAGGTAAATAAAAAGATCAATCCCATAGCTGGTGCTCACTCTTAATACTCCATTTCCCATAAAATACAGGTATCTGAGGATACAATCTAAATATCCTCAGTTTTCAACCCTTTTCAGTGGTCTGGGAGGGAAGGTTGGGTGAAAGGCAGCAGATAATGGATTATTTCAACTGTACTTGGCATTAGGGACAGACTTCTTGAGCAGCCTACTGAGGTTTTCACTTCCATTTACACACAGTGCACTCAGGTCCTTCCAGCAGGAAACTGTGGGAAGTTGTGCCCAAAATCTCAGAAGGATTTTTTCTCCTCTTACCCACAGAGCACCTACAGGTGGCTTTTACACTGCCAGCCTTGTCTGCAGCACCGTGGCAAAGCATGGGAGAGCGCTCAGGAGAAAAAAAAAAAGGTGTTAAATGCATCTTCCTGTATCACTCTCACCATTTATAGAGAAGCTACAAAATGCCAAAGCAGCTGACAGGATCCCACAAACCGCACTGCAGAGCACCAGTGGCTCCTGAGTTTTGCAGAAAACCTTCCAGAAAGATTTTCACACAATCCCTGCAGTTTTCTGATATAAAATAGGGACCCTTTCTTTTCCTTCCCCCTCCAGATGTGCAGCAGGTCAGTGCATCCATGCTGTAAGGACAGTCCAGTGGCAGCAGAGCTCTGGGGAGGAGCCTGCAAAGCTGCTGGAGTTGCTGAGCATGGAAAATTTTATTTATTTGCCCAGAAAGGAGCTGCCTGCCATGGGCCTGGCCCCCACAGCCCCACTAAAACCACTGCTGTCCTACTCCACACAAGGAAAACAACTTCACAAACCACAGCTGTGGCAGTAACACAAGACTATTTCTCACCTTTTATGACAAAAGCAATGCCAGTTGCAAGACAATAAGATATCACAACCTGCCATTCATCCTCCCATCTCAAGGCAGGGCCATTCCACACAAAAGCTGGAGATCACCTGTCGTGCTCTGCTTCCTTCTTTCAAATGCAGCATTGTGTTAGCACCAGGATCCCGCTGTTTGGGGCTGGAAGTGTTGCTAGAGCAACAAAAATGCTGGAAAGTAGAGCAGAGAACAAAAGGACTCCACAGTCCCACCGAGGATGTGATCAAGGAGACAGCAACAATGTAAAATGGGACCAGCAGACCTCCCTTAGAGCAGGGAACTGCCATCTCCCATTCTCTGCTGGGCAGAAGGATAATTTAGCAAGGAGATCATCCCAGTAAGAAATTCCAGCAGCTCAGCCTCATGTCTGCTTCTTATCAGGAGTCCCATGACTGACCAGAGCCCTGCTCCTCTCCATGATCCATCCTTTCATGCCCAGCTCAAGGATGCCATTCACAGCTGACTTTGGTGCACAGAGGCAGGAATCAGGGACATATTCTTCTGTAAAGGCAGAGGAAATCCCTGCTTGCATGTCCAGCAGGTTGTCCCTGCAGCAGGAGACGTGGTCAGAATTCCTCTCTCTGTACAAATCCAAATCAGGTGACATTGCAGAAGTTCACTGAGCTGGGTACACAGTGGGATTCCACTGCATCTAGCAGGGCTTAGCAGAGTGGCCCTTGCTCCAAGGAACAGGGATGCTTTAGGAAACAATACTCAAAGCAGACTGATTCAGGGATTCCCTTTGTCCCTTCTGGCACGTTCAGCACGGGGACACTGCACCCAAGAAGTGTGGAGAGATTGGAACTGTCACCCCCTGGAGCTGGGGAGGGACAGACAGCAAACACCAGGCTGCTGTGTGATGGCAGCCCCCTGCCAAAATCCATCCATGGAGGATGATGTTTGCTGCATCAGGCTGGCTGCAGCTCAGTCTTGATCCTGGAGAACTTTGGAAAGCTCAGAAGATCCTTCACACACACTTGGATTCATTTGGTCAAAGGATCTGGCTAACTCTGATTTGTAACTCATGATAAAAAAGACCGTTTAAAGGCAACCTTTGTCATGTAACAAAAGCTGTCCCTCTGTGCCTGGTCTTCCTGTCACCTGCCCTGTGGCTTTAACCCTGGCTCTGCCAACAGCTTCCAGAAGGCTCTGAGAGGAAAGGAAGCCCCTTGCAGGAGCCACATTTGCTACATGGGATTACAAACCACTCAGACAAACCAAGCAGCAGCATCAGGAGAAGTCCTGGAGGTGTCTGGCTTGAAGTATAAAAGAAAAAAAAAATTCTTTTTTTTTTCAAAGCTTAAGCAAATCCTTCGTCAGTGAAGCTGATGAAGACATAAAAATCCTCAGGGTAGATTATGAAAATGAGCAAAGGCAGAAGCAGCTCCAGGGAAGTCAGGCTCAAAACCCGGCTCAGAGCTGGTCTCACCTCCTTGTGACCACCTGCACAGCTTACAGACCAAGCAGAAAGAGGATGAAGAGTATTTTATGCCCCTCTGGATTAAAATTCAGAGGTGGAAAAGTCCCATGAGCTGCTGTGGATCCCAGCACCAGAGTCTGCCTGGCCCTGGCAACATCCAGCCAAGACTGGGAGTGCTCAGTGAAACCCCACAGCTGAGGAAGGATGAAGGGTTTGCTTCAACTTCATCCAAGCCCTGATCCCCATGGCTGTGACCTTCCAAACCAGCCTGGGATCAAAGCTCAGATGCCTCCTGGTGCCTGCTCACAGCTCTGGGAGAATCCCTGTCCCCGCTGTGCTCTGCCCAGCAATGCACCTCTCCCATGGCATGCAGAGCAGAGCACTGGGATGTGCTCCAGCCTCACCTCAACACCTCCAGCCCAGCTTCTCAATTCTAAAATAGCTTCTTCCCCATTTGACCCGTTAAAACAAAAACCACAGAAAATACCAAAATTCAAATGGACAGAATGATAAATGCTGGAACTGCGTAATGCAAAAGAAGAAGTAAATTAATCCAAGGACCTGAAGACTGGTCCATCCACATTTTTGGCATCTTTTTAGCCATCCCTGATAAAAGGCACCTTTATCCATGACAGTTCTGTTAACACAGGTGAAAGACCAACAGAAATGCTCTCCTGCCTGAATGTGCTGATACCAACATGGCTGTGCCCCAAAAGTCTTTCCACAAAGAGCTTCAATCTGGGTATCAACATTACACAAACACAATCTTCATTAACAGTCATTGCTTTCAACATGCAAAGGAACTGCCATGACCATCCTGTCAATTATTTCTACAAATCCAATGGATAAAATCCTGTAACTGAGGGGAAAACACGTCACATCTGCTTCTTCCTGCTATGCTGAGCAGGGCTGGGAGGAGCCCAGGAGCCCATCCAAAATGATCTTTATGCCATGGAAGCAGCTCACTTCACTCAGGAAGGCTAATTTTGCCAGCAAAAACTGCAGCCACGTTCAAGACACCCACACAGCGTTCCGAGGCAGCATTCCTGGATGGAGGCATGGCTCACACCTGCCCACACAGCCAGGGCTGGACCTGCAGCCTGCTCCCAGTGTCTGTGCCGCTGTGGCACCACAAACAGCCCTCCCTGAACTGCTGAATGCTCTGGAACAGTACTGCTGTAATAATTAGCAATTCCTGCTCTGATGCATTCATGTTTGCAAGGCCCAAACCACCTGTCTGGCCTCGTTGTGTAACTCCAGAGCAGAGCCCTCAGCAGCACAGTCCTGCTCCTCTTCCTCCTGCTTTGCCCTGGACCATGGGCTATTCCCCATGAAATTGTGTTCATATAAACAACCCATGCCCAAGCAGGTCCCTCATCACACCCCTGGGGGCTGTCAGGACAAGGAAAGGGGCTCTAATCTGATTTTGGGCACCATACCCCTGAAGAAGCTGCCGCTGTCACATTAGCAGCTCAGAGGATGCACTAGGAAAGATAGAGATGTTAACTGCTGCTCCCAGAAGCTGCCCAGCCCAGCAGACAGTAAGGTGAAACCGCCTCCTGTGGGGAGGGACAGATGTGCCCGATGGCACAGCACAGCTGGAGAGCTCAGGGGAGGAGACACAGCACCCAGATAATGGCAGTGGTTACAAGGGATTAGCTCTGAAACTCAGCTTGGGAAAACTCACTGCTCAACTCACATGGAGATTAACAATCATTTGGATTCAAGTATTCCCACAGAAAGGAATGCGCCTGATGAGCCACTGTGGTCCTTGCAGCCTGACTGATCTGGTGATTCTGTGGTTACCCATTTTCCTGGGAATTCGTGGCCTGTGTCTCTCAATCCCCAGGCAGCAAGGGAAGAACAATCTCTTGGGACACCCAGGGAGCAGGGAATGTCTGGCAGAGGCAGGAAACCCTCTCTTTCCTCCTGCCTTTCCTCCCTGGGTGATGTGATACACAGGGATATTTCCAGTTAGCACAACCCTCCACTGGCCAAACCTTCACACAGTTCTGATAATGCAGTGAGAAAACAATCCTGCCTGATTTTCCTTCCATGCAATTTAACTTCTAGTACTGAATATAACACACTCCTTCTCACTCCTGTGCCCAGAGCCAAACAAAGCCCATCTGCTAGAGAGGGAGGTTTAAGTAGGATTTAAGATCTGCCTTGAACTCCTGGTGGCAGCCCACGATGGAATGGATCCTACCCAGGCTGAGCAACCACACAGGTTTGTCACATGTGGAATAAAAGAAAGCATTGAGAATTTGTGCCAAAACATTCAGGGCTTTTTCTCATTCAAAAAACAAAATAAAAATAAAAAGTAAAACAGCTGAACCAACCAAGAGAGCAGAGTTTTTCCCGAGTTTCTGCAAGGACAGATGCAGCCTGTGGCTGGGAGGATCCTGCACTGTGGCGCAGCAGGGCAGGGGATGCTGGTGGGGGGATCCAGCCCTTGTGATCCCCTCTCTGCTTTCCTCCACTCCCCCGCCCTGAGAAACCAGGCCTGAATCTCCAGCTGCAACTGCTGTGCTCTTGCAAGACCACGTAAAAACACCCAAACACAACAGAACAAAAAAAGAAAGGTCACTGAGGTGACTCTTTCAATTTTGCTTTAGAAAAGTCCTTGACAGGTTGTCAAAGTGGATTTGTTTATTAAAAGTGTATTTTTTCCTAGCAAGGAGCACAGAATGTCTGTACAATAGATGCCATAATTGCCCAGGTTTGTTAATAACTGCATCGGCTGGAACAGGATGCATTAGCCTAATTTAAGAATGAAATAAGAACATATGAAAGATCACAGGTCTCCTTTTCAAGGTGAATCCAAGGCTGCTATCACAAGTCCAGAGAAGAGGAGCTGGACATTCAGAGTCACACTGGCTTTGATCACAAATAGTTCATACTTTACAAAGTGCTTCTAGACTATTCCCTTCATCAGGCCTGGCCATGATGTCAAGGAATAAAGCCAAAAACAGAGCATATAGAACAGTGACCATTATGTAACTTGCCATCTCTTACTAAAGAAGATAATCTGTACATCTAAAAATTAACATTCAGTAGTTCTTCAACAATTCCAGCTAAAGGCTTCCAACACCAAAGTCAGGCCTTTGAACTTCGGGAAAATCTTACCTCTGTTTTACAGCTGAGAAAAACACCACAGGCAGCAAAACCTCAACCAGCCTTGCCTGGACACTTCTTTAACTTCTTTTGTTTAAGCTGCTGCTGCCCCATTGCCTGGGTACACTGCAGGGAGGCTGCTCTCACTGCAGCTGATGGCAAACCCCTCCCTGACTTCTGTAGGTTTGGATCAGGTCCCAAAACTCTTTTTAATATAATACTCCAGCCTGGGTAATCTTCTGTCTTATGAAGGGTCAATGCTGCAAACTCTGCTTGCACTTAAGTCCTATTGTCTGTCTGCACTAATTCTGCACAGACAGCATTTCCTCAGCCCTCTGCTCAGACAGCACCACGCTCATCAGCCCCAGACATGAAGCCAGCCAGCTGCTAAGAGAGCAAAAAAAAAAAGCCAAACACATCGATTTACCTTTTCTCAAGACTCAACCACACAGTGCAAGCCTCATTTCACCCATGGGACCATGCCTCAGGAACCCTGGGACACAAGCTCTGTGCTTGCAAAGCACCTTCCACACTTACAGGGCAATAAAAATTAGCTTAATTAATAATACATCAGCAAGGAAATGTTAACGAGCACCCAGCAGGGGAGCAGGGACTGCTGTCTAATCTCCTTGTGTGGACTGCTTGCTTTGGCAGGGATCAGCAACTGCATCAGCATCACCAGGGGCAGGGAGGGCTCTGAGTCACCGGGGCACACACAGGAAACATTTACATCTCTCTTTAGAGCAGACACTGTTGCATCAGGAGTTACTCTTGGCAGCCCCATGCCCGCTTCGACTTGTGGAGTTTTGGTCATTTCAAGAAGAATTTCGGCTATCCTGGGCATCCAGTGTGTAAACACACACAGACACGGGGCCTCCTCCTGCAGCTCTTTGGCCACGTCTGCGAATTGTGCAGCTGTGCCCACGCCTGCCTCGAGCTGCTGGGTCAGGACAGGAGGGAGCAGATCAAACCTCCCTGCTCTTGGGAGGTCACTGGGAACATCCAAGCCATTTCCTTCGGGCTTGCCCACCCTGCTGAGGCCCAGGCGGATCCCAAGGCACACAGTGGAACCCCTGCTCCAGCTGGTTCTCCTCCCTGTCACAGGAGGCAGCTCGGGCACCCCACGAGTACCAGCCCGGGGCTCATCCCCTGCAGTGTGGGGAGGAGGCTCCTGCAGCCAGCGGAGCAGCAGCTGCTCCTGGTTTCTGTCTTTCATCGGAAGCGTGTCTGGGAACAAAGGCCCGGTGACGAAAGGCGAGCTGGCTGCTGAAACTTCCCAGCGCTGGCCACGGCCCAGCCCTGACACATCAGCCTCAGCATCTCCTGCCCTTCTCCCCATCTTGCACAGCCCCGGGATCACACCCGGTCAGGGTTTGACCCACACGCTGGCTGGGAACAGGGATGGGGATAGGAATAGGAATAGGAATGGGAACAGGGATGGGGACAGGGATGGAAACAGGGATGGGGATAGGGATGGATGGGATAGGGATGGGGATAAGGCTGGGGATAGGAATAGGAATAGGGATGGGAACAGGGATGGGAATAGGGCTGGGGATAAGAATGGGAATAGGAATGGGAATAGAGATGGGAACAGGGCTGAGGATAGGGATGGGGATAAGGCTAGGGATTGGGATGAGAATAGGAAGAGGGATGGGAATAGGGGTGGGAATAGAGATGGGGAGAGGGTTAGGAATAGAGCTGGGAATAGGAATGGGAATAGTGATGGGGATAAGGCTGGGGAACAGGGATGGGGATAAGAATAGGAATAGGGATGGGATAGGGATGGGAATAGAGATGCGGACAGAGGTGGGAACAGGGCTGGGAACAGGGATGGGAACAGAGCTGGGAATAGGGATGGAAACAGGGATGGGAATAGGGTTGGGGACAGGGCTGGGGTGAATCCACGTGTCCCATGTCACTGACGCAGCCTCAAACCCCAATTGCAGCCCACACACAAGGCACAGTCCCAGCAGCCACAGCCACACAACGTGCACGTCCTCCCTGCACAAAGCACCAGCATCTGCAGCAGGAGGGAAAATTTGGGGCTGCTGTCAGACAGGGGCAGGAGATAAATGATGTCTATAAAGCAGCCTCCGTGAGGGCAGTCTGGAAGGCTGAGAAAACATCAAACCAATCAGGTTTTAATAAAACCCATAAATGATTAATACCAATGTGCTCTTATCAAAGGCAAACTCCTAGAAACACGAGAACATAACCACATCACCAGCACAAAGGGCACATTCTACAGGGGAAGAAACAACAGAACTCACAAAAAAACTCAGAAGAAGTGTAAGATAGGCATGGAGTTCACTGTGTGTGGCAGAAACCTTGAAAAAATCTTGGAAAAAGCCATGAGGAATACAACTTGCAGCTCCTAGAAACCAGAGTGGAAATAAAAGACAGAATATGATCCCCCCTCGCTGGCCTTTCCCAACGCTGCACGCCGGAGGCTCTGCGCGAGCTCCTGGCGCTGTGAATTCCCAAATTCAAAGCAGACAGAGCTGCAGTCTGTCTGCTCACTGGTGGCACCTCCCTGCTGCAGGGGGATGTCGATTAAAGGACAGCCAGGATCTTCACCTCACCTCTCCACACGTGCTCCCAGAGCTACAGAAGCTGGCACTACAGCAAGATGAAATATTTCAGCTCACCCAAGGGTCTTCTTTAAAGCAACAGTCCTTGTTTGTCCTCAAAATGTGGCAAAAAGAATTAAATATTTCAGGAGTCACCTCCAGGCCCGACAGGACACCTTACAAACAATCATCTCTGCATGTTAAGAAGGCATTAAAGCACCAATCTAAATCCAGCCTAGCAAAACTAAAGAACACCCTTCCTAATCCAAAGAACAAAAGGATTTCTAATGTATGGGATTCACAGATCCTTAACATTTAAAACACAGAGCTGATAAAAGCCATTACAAAGAAGTTTGCAATTAAAAGCACTTCATATCTTGGTTACCAGTTCAGCAGTGATGCTTTTTGCAGAATCTTCTGGGTGTTGATTTAAGCCATCAAATATTAATAATACTCCTCAATTAATAAAATATTCAGACTCATGTTTTAGATTCTCATAATCTGGAGGCTAAAGTGTAAACTGGCAGGATCCTACATGGAACCACACAAACCAGCTCCTAGCCCATGGTTAATGCTTTCATCTCCCAAATACAAATATTTTCTTCTTTACACCTATGACAGGCTGTAAATTTGCTGCCCACCCCAGTGGACATAAGAAATGCACCAAAACAGTAAAATAATTTCTCAGGTCCCAAAAACACAAGTGACTTCAACACCCATCTCCTGTTTAGTGCAGGTCCCAGTGACCTCCAGGATGGAGGTGCTGCCCCTTCAGATCCCAAATCCTCCTCACAAGGCAGGAGGAGCCAAAAGGAGCCTCCAGCACCTTCCATGAGACCCTTCCAAGTGCCTAAATCAAAACTCACACATGGGAATGAACTTCAGTCAAAGCAACCAAAAAACGTGCCTTGGGTGACAGTCCAGGAGCTGAAATAATCACGAGAGGACAAATTAAACTATAGGAAAGACAAAATAAAATATACAGAGGGCTTTTCCACCCAGCTGCTCCCACCTGGGCTGAGCTAATCCAGCATCAAACCTGGAGCCAGTCTGGAGACTGGGCAAGGCTTTGGAATCACAGATTTGGGATATTTGCATTCACTGGATGCCGAGGAACACCACGTTTCTGTACCTCCCTCCCAATCCTGCAACAGGCATACTTTCAATTCCCAAATCAGCAGCTGGATGAAGCATGTAATTTTGAAACCCATTAATCCTTTCTAAGTCCTCTACCATGTGCATGTTTAATTTCCCACTTCTTGAAACAATATTATGATTTTTGAGAGAAGCAGAGCTTCTGAATGCTCTGGGTCAGCAGTATGAAACATCCCCAATTCCCACTGAAGTTGGATAAAGCATTGGGGTAATTTGCCTTCTGGCTTTGAGCCTGTGGGAAAAATTACCTATTAAAACTTCCTCTGAAACTGCAAGGATTGGAAATGTGCAACTGGAGAGGAAGAAGGTAGCTCAGATTCTCAAGAAATCAGGAGCTGATGCTTAAAAATGAAAAGAAAGAGGGAAATACTTATTTCCCTGCTCTCAGGGCTGTACTCAAATGCACCTGCAGGTCATGGCCAAGAGCCTGGGGAGATCAGGACTCCCTTTTGCAAGACAACAAGCTCAAATCCTTCTGTCCACATCTGCACTTGAGTTCCATATTAATCAAACGCCTGGAGCAGTGCTCTGAACAACTTTTGCCATAACCAAGGCCCCAGCACAGGCTGCTGCAGCTCAGGCACCTGAACTGCCACTCCCTCCCCACAGAGCTGCCCTCATGCCCTGCTCCCTTCTCAGGGATGGCTCAGCCCATCAGGGTCATCCTGGCAGCCTGGTCTCCGCAGCAATAAACACCTCTTTCCTCCTCTTTTCACCAGCAAGGGCAGCAGAAGCAGGCAGTGCTGCTGCAGCATCCCAGAGCTCCTGGACTGGCTCTCCCCACACCACAGGGGATGGACCTGCACTCTCTTTGGGCACCACTGGTCCCCCTTCAGTCTCTGCTGCTGCTGTAAATGCTGTCCTGAGCTCACAGCACCTTCTGGAGCAGGTTTTGGCCCAGCTGACACAAAGATATATAACCACTGTCTTTATTTTTATCCCTGTTCACAAAATTTCCCATTTCCCTATAATGTTAAGTCACTTACCTGGCTTTATTTTGGGTTTATCCATGTCAGCCTGGTTATCTTGCTCCATATTTACTTCCTCCCCAGCTGCACCACCTGCAAATTTCCTCCCTGTCCATGTGCTGGCTCTGCACGATGATCAGCCTTATGCAAACAGAAGTGGACCTGAATTTTCTGCTCTGCCACTCAGCATCTCCCTGTCCTGATCTGACACCTCCTCCGAGAGCTCTCCTGCGAGAAGGAGGCATTGAAAAGGATGGATTTAATACTGAACAGCCCATCCCCACCCCCAAGCCAGCCCCTGGTACACACACACAGCTCAGGTGGGCTCACCTGGCTCGGGATTTGCCTGTGCCATGAGTCAGGCAGCAGCTTTGAACCATCCCAAATGGAAACCTGGCTGAGACAGAAGCAAATGGCAAGACAATGCTGGGGATGAGCTGGGCATTAAGGAAACAGGAATCCTCTTGGAGTAACATTTCCTGCTGGGAAAGAGGATGGCTGGATGTGCTTGATACTTTGCTATGCTACAAAGTTTTACTTAAAAGCGGGAAAGCTTTGAAAAGTTTTTCTATTTTAGACACAGCAATACCACACTAAGCCTTCTTCCAAACACGTTTATTCTGGGTTTAGGGATTTCCCAGAGCCAGGAGGGCCACACCAAACTCTTCATTCCCTGCTGGATTCACTTTACCATTTCAACCAGACTCCAGCCACCAGCAATGGGACATCCCTGCCCACACAGCCCCACATCAAGGGAGCACAGACTCAGGACTGCTCCCGTTCCACCTGCTCTACACACAGCTGGCTGAGCTCCGTGCTGACCTTTGGCTTCCACAAGAGTCAGGAACTCTCCAGCAAAATGTGTCTTGAAGCACCCAAAGCATTCCTTGAACCTCCCACAGTCCTGCACAAAACACAATCCCCTCTCACCTCCTCCTTTTCTGGGATGCAGTGACCCAAATCAGCATTTGCCAGGGAAAAGCAAGAGGGGAAGAGCTCTCAGAGCAAGCTGATAAAGAGCAAGGCCTCAGACTGGCATTCCAGATCAGCCCCTGATCATTCCAACATCCTGCCCTCGTGCACATTGGGAAGTGGGATAGCCAGGGCAGCACCAGCTCAGGGATGCTCCCAGGGAAGGGATCCAGCTCCAGAGACTCCAACAGGCTCCCTCCAAGGAGGAGCTGTTTTTTCTCCTTGTTGCTGTTGGGCTTTTTGCTGGTAATTGCATCTCTCCCAGGGCTTCTGCTGACACAGCAGTGGGAGAGCAATTGCTTTGTATTCATGGACAGAGAACTAAGTGGGCAAAACTTCTCAAATGGAGACCAAGGCTCTGCTTTGGAAAGCAAAAAATAAACCACCTTGGTCTGGGATCACCTCTAAACTAATAAAGCTGCATCCACAGCAAAGACTTTTATTACAGTTTCAGCGAGAAGAAATGAAAAATCATTCTCTCCAGCCAGCATAATTACATTGGAAGAGTTTATTTAAAGTTGAACCCATGGCTTTGATTCTGCCTCAACTGACAAAATGTTCTTCAGATGCTCTCTTCAGTCACACTGGCTCAGTCACATCAGCTTAGCACAGCTGAAGGGCAGTTCTAAGGCTTTCTTAAAGCTCCACAAGTCGTATTTGCTCACTCCATTATTATTTAAAGTTTCTCTAGATGGAAGAAAATTATGAGTTCCCCACGGGCTTTTGCAAGCTCGCAACATGTGAGAATTCATGGAAAAATTAAAAGTTAGCCCAAATTTGACACAGGGTAAGACTTTGCCAGGGCCAGGCAAAGTGTATAATTATTATCATGTTAACAAAATAACCTCCCTACTTCAGAAAAGTTCTAAAACCTCCTAATGAGTATCAGAGAGGGGGAAAAGAAAACCTTCTTTCTCTGTCCAAAGACACAGTTAAAATATATTTACCTGGTGCCCCAGGAGAAATGTAACACAAGTGAAACACAGGTGTGCTGTCTGTACTCCGTGTGCTGCGGACACACCTCAGAGCTCTGGGGATCCCTGGGGAAGCAGCTGCCCTGAAGGACACAGGGCTGGTGGGGTTTAAAACACTCCAGGACTCCCTGAGAGAAGGGACTGAAATGGGATGTGAATTAAAAGCCACAGAGGCTTCTCCTGACTGGCAGGCCTGAAAGCAGGGCTGGATTGTGTGACACCTGGCAGACACAGACCCGCAGCTCTGCCCTCCCTGCTCGCTGCTCCAAGGCACTGCTCCCCAGCTCCTGGGAGCCCTCCTGCACGCAGCACCTGCTGCAGGAGCCTCTCCCCACGCACAGCCGGGGAAATGTTGTCCCTTGATGCCGTGGGGAGGTCACTGAGCTGGCAGGGGGCTCAGCTGAGCTCTCAGCACCGGCTGCAGGGGATGAGAGGCAGGATCAAAGCCAGGGAGAAGCCTCAGCATCACGGCTGCTCTGAGAACTGCTCAGGCATGGGGAGCTGCTAGGTGCTGAGTCCATCCCAGATCCAGCCCCAGCCAGGAATTCTGCCTGCTCTGCCGGCTCATCCCTTTAGAGATCAAAGCTGCCTTCAGAAGAGAGATCTTACAGATCCGAACAGACAAAAAAATGGTGAAAAATGCAGCGTGACTTCTGAAGGGAACCACCTCACTCAAAGCCACACACACTCCTCGCTTCCTGCACCAGCCTCACAGGGCACCACGAGCCCAGGAAAAACATCACTGCAACTTCAAACTTGCACCAAACAAGTATTTTAGGAAACACACAAACACAAGGGCAGCTCTTCACCAAACTGATGCAAACTGGAGGAGCAGCATCAAACCTGATGGATGTGCACCATCATACGTGCTGGCTGAGCAAGGTTCAATTCCTCAAAACTCAATTCCTTAAAGTTTAAACTCTAGTGCAGCAGGTCTGAAGGGCAGAACAACCCCAAACTGGACTTGATATAAGATATCTACTAAGAATCCAACAGCAAAATCAGATTTTTCTGCAGCCTAGTGGTTACTGCACCTAAGGACTGCAGCACAGCCATTCCCAGACACAGAGATCACCTGGGACAGGTAACAGAAGAGAACAACTGGAGTTCACAGCATTTAGCAAGAACTTGGTGTTTAAAGAGATTTTTCCTCACCCATCCACACTAAGATCTGGCAAGAAGCTGTTCTAGACTGGGAGTTTTTGTCTGGAGTTCAGTGATTGCCAGCAGAGTTGTGTGTAGGTGGTTGGGCACTCCCTGCAGACACACAGACATCACCTTCCCAACCTGCCCACTCCCTCCCAGCTCTTTGCTGGGAGCAAGGATCTCCTTCCAAAAACACACCTCTGCACCTCTCTTCATCAAGAGAAACAATTCCATCTTGCAATTGGCAGAACACTGTGGATGTGGGATGTTTTTCCTTGCTCTCCCACACCAGCAAAAAGCTTCTCCTCCAATCTCCACATTCCAGCCTGACTTACACCAACTTCCTCCGCTCTGGCCCCAGAGGGGTAAAAGCAAGATCTGGCCTCAGACAGAATTGAGTCCGTGGGGGAGGGGAGGAATTAAACTCCAAATGAGTCACTGTTCCCTCCCCATAATCCACAGCAGCATCTGAGGATACTCGGCCTGACTCGGTGAGCTGTGGTTCTTAATGCTCTGCTCACAGGGCAGACCCAGCCTGGGCTCCTGGGACATGCTTCCCAAAATAAAACCTGTGTGTCTGCAGGGTGAGGACTGACCTGTGCATCAGGAGCTGATGAGCTACGAGCCAGCTCCTGCCCCAGTTACAGCCGTGCCATTCTCCTGCATGCAAAACTGGACCATAGAGTCACAGAGGCACTTGAGGGCTGATTCCTCTGTGGCAGGGGAAAATTAACACTCATCCTCTCCAAAAGCACAGGCGAAAGGCAGCAGGGTCAGGCCAATTGTGATGGAACAGAAAACACAAAGGAAGTCTTGGACAATCTCTCAGCAACAATGATGGGAATCCTGTCTGAGTAGTAAATCCAAGCTGTCTGCAGCACTTCCAAACTGCCAGTGTCACCTGTGTGGCCATGCACATTCACCCCACACAGGGCAGATGTTCCAGGCCAGAGCACAGCCCTGCCAACAAGGGACTGCAGAGGGAGAGAGAGCTGGGAATGGCAGCAGCCAGCCTGTCACACCTGGGTGGGCTCAGACCTGTGACCACACCTGGCTGTGTTCACAGGGAGCCACTCAGCCCCAGCTCCTGCTGGTCTGTACAGGAGTGTGCAGCTGGATCACATCTGTGTACAGTGCACACCTGTGTGACAGCCTGAGAAGGATGCACACCTGTATTGTAGTCTGCACATATGTGTACACCTGTATTATAGTCTGTACACACATGCACACCTGTATTATAGTCTGTACACACATGCACACCTGTATTACAGCCCATACACAAGTGCACACCTGTGTCAGTCTGTGCACAAATGTACACCTGTGTTACAACCTGTATGATGCACACCTGTATGAGTGTCTGTACAGCTGCACACCTGTATGAGTCTGTGTACAGTGCACACCTGAATTACAGCCTCAGAATGACTGCACAGGTGTGCCACAGCCCATGAGCAATGCACATCTGTATGGCAGCCTCTGTACAATGCACACCTGTATGACAGTCTGTGTACAATGGGTATCTGTATGGCAGTCCACACACGACTGCACACCTGTATGGCAGTGTGAATGATGCACACCTGTATGACAGTCCCTGTACAACTGCACACCTGTGTCACAGCTCGTGTACAATGCACACCTGTACGACAGTCTGTGTACAATGGGTATCTGTATGACAGTCTATACACGACTGCACACCTGTATGGCAGTCCCTGTGCAACTGCACACCTGTATGACAGTGTGAATGATGCACACCTGTATGGCAGTCCTTGTACAACTGCACACCTGTGTCACAGCCCGTGTGCGATGCACAACTGTGTCATTACCTCTCTTTGTGCCCAGCAGCACTCCAGAGCCACCTGAGGGCACAGACTGGTGACAGGGATGATGTGTGCACAGCCGGGCAGGAGCTGGAGCCCGGCACAAGGAGCAGTCCCCGTGTGTCCTGGGCAGGGTCTCAGCCCCGGCCGCTGTCACTCTGTCACCAGTGCCCGCTGTCCGGGTCCCCCCGGCTCTGAGGGCCCCGCCACTCTCGGGATGCTGCGGCTGCCCTGGATCCCCGCAGTGCCAGGCTGGGCGGCGCTCGGAGCGGCCTGGGATAGCGGCGGTGTCCCTGCCCACGGCAGGAGTGGGACTGGATCTTCAGTCCCTTCCAACCCGAACCATTCCATGACTGACTGCACACGGCCGGTGCGGCAGGGAGCGCCCAGGCGGGCCGGCGCGGCTCCGGGGAGGCACAGAAGTGCTGTTCTGCTCCCGGAGGAGCGGAGCGGCGGCGCCGGGAGCACGAACTCCCGAGCCGGGCTCCCCCGGGACGCGCAGCCCCGGATCCCCCGTGGGGCTCCTCCCGCCCGCGGGCCCGGGACCCTGCATGGCGCCCGCCCGCCGCCGCCCCGGACTCTGCATGGCTCATAGCACCGGCCCGCCCGCCGCCGCCGTCGCCGCGCCCGGCCGGGCCCCGGACTCTGGATGGAGCCGCGCCAGCGCCGCCCCGCCGCATGGGGCGGCCCCGGAACATGGATGGCGGCCCCGCCGCTCCCCCCTCCCGCCTCCGCCACACGCACTCGCTCCCATTGGGGGGAGCCCCGGAATCTGTATGGCACATACCACTGACTCACCGTGGAGGGGTGTAACTTATACAGAGTCCCGGGCCCCCCTACACACAATGGCAGCAGCTCCCACATTCTTCCTCTCAGAGGAGTTGGACTGAACCATGGGGCGGCGGGGGCACGGCCCCCCTCCCGGCCTCCGACAGAACCCGCCTGGCCCTGGGCGATACCACTCCACGCTCCCCCATCTTCCTTCCCCCCGCCCGGGTAGATGGACGCCGCCGCTCTCACTCACCTCGGCATCCACTGTGGCCATGGCCGGAGCCCCGGAGCGCAGCCCCGCCCCCCCGGCGGCTCCTCGCGCCTTGGCTCCGCCCCTTGCCCCTCATTCTTCTCAATGGAGACGCTCGGCCGGGCACGGCGCACGCGCACGGCAGCATGGCGGCCTCCTGGGACCCGCTGTCCGTACGGCGTCATGGCGGCGCCCGTCGGGAGGTGCCGTACAGCCGTAGATGGGGATGCGGTGACACGGGGACACGGCTGGGATGGGGACGGACCCCGCACCGGCACCCGCAAACCGCGGCTCCTCACTTATCCCACCAAGACCCCCGAGTGCCCAGCACATCCCGAGACCGCGGGGAGAAGAGAAGCCGCCGTTCCCAACTGAGCCCACAATGAGCTTCCCAAACTTCCAGCAGCGCTCAGCAGCAGAAGTTGCCCACAACCCTACACGAAATCCCTGCAAAAATCCTAGAAATGGTCAAAAAGTCCCTCAATCATTCCTGACAAAAAGGTTAACCATTGAAAATCACCTCCTTTTTTATCTTCTCCCACATTTGGTCATTTCAGCGCAGTTCGTGTGAGGTTTTTGGTGTCTATGTCACCTAAAGACAGGGATGGGGCAGAGGGAGCAGCTCGCCCTGGCTCTGCCCCGTGGAGGGGTCACTTCTACTCCTTTTCCCATACCTCGAGCATCCACAACAGCTTCAACCCTCCCAAACCCCACAGAGCCCCTCCTAATGCCCAGGCCCTAAACCCATGATTGTAAAACAATTATCCCATTTACAGCTCTCCAGTAAAGCAGAAAATAGCACAAGGGGGAAAAAAAACACCTGCAAGGGCTCCTTGGCCCCACAGTGCATCAGAAGCCACCCTGAGGAAGTCACACCTGCCCCAGGGAGACACAGGTACTGCTACAGCAGCCTCCAGGGCAGGGCAATTCGTGTTTCTTGGAGGGAAACAGGAGCCTTTGAGCGCTCTGAAGTCAATTTACACATTTATTATCTGCTCTCTGGAGGGACAGAATCCGTCCCTTGCTCTTCAGGCTGCTCTCCTACAGCCCCAGGTGACACCTCACCCCTCTGAGTGGACAAATGGACACTTCTGTTCCAGTTCACCCAAGGGGCAGCTCCGGGCTCTGCTCTGGGCCAGGGACAGGAGCCAGGGAAGG
>VRYO01002223.1:4405868-4419978 GCA_009812075.1 Sialia sialis
ACCAACCCACCCGGAGATGCCCTGCGCACCGGCAGGGCCGCGGCAGCGTCCCCGCGGAGCCCCCGGCGCGGCCCCTCCGGTGCCTCCCGCTCTTTGGGGACACGGAGGGGCCCCAGGGGATGAGCCGAGGCTCGGAGGAGGGTGGTGGCGGGGTGGGGATCCTTCCCCCGGGATCCTCCCGGGGTATGGTGGCTGCTCCCCGCACAAAGAACCATCTCTGGAAACCAGCAAGGGCCGGGGTCTGCCTGGACATCGCGAAATCCCGCAGTGGGGATGCATCACCCACCCTTTACTGGGGACGCCCTACGGCACCGACCCCGCTCTGGGGATGCCAAACATCACTGACCCCGCACCGGGGATGCCCAGCTTGGCCCGCTCTCGGATGCCTCATGTGGGACGTTGGGCATTGCCTGCCTTCATCCCTGCTCCTACAAGCCAGACCCGGCACGCCGGGGTGGCAGCAGGACAGGGATGAGGGCGGTGGGTGAGGCCGGACGCGCTCCTCTGGTGGCTCCTCTCCAGCATTTGCTGCAGCTCTGTCCCCAGATGGACATAGAGACACAGTGGCCACTGTGACAAACCTCCTCCAACCATCAGGGCGGGGAGAGGCTCCCAAAAGAAGCCGAAATAACCAGGAACACATAGAGTTTTTGCAGCCCATCACTACCGGCCACGGCTTTTGTCCACCTCAAACCCATCCTGAGCGAGGGCAGCGGGACGAGGTCGGGCTGTGCTGGGCCAGAACTCCCTGCTTTCCTGGAGCAGGAGCAGGGCTCGGGGCAGGGCTCGGGGCTCGGGCGAGCAGCCACACCGAGCTCCAGCCGGGCGGACATCGCCCTCTCCCGCCCGAGCCGGGCGAGCGGAGCCGCAGCTCCACATCCTGGGATTGCTGCCCGCAGGAAGAGCTCAAGCCCAGAGCCCCGGCGCTTCCTCCGGCCGCAGCCGCGTCCTTCCAGCCGCACCTGCACACGGAGCTGTGGCGGGGGGGATTTTAGGCTGCAGATCAGGGAAAGGTTCTTCCCCCAGAGGGTGCTGGGCACTGCCCAGGCTCCCCAGGGAATGGGCACGGCCCCGAGGCTGCCAGAGCTCCAGGAGCTGCCAGGGATGGACAGGCTGGGATTTGGGGGAGTCTGGGCAGGGTTGGGATTGGATGATCTTTGTGGCTCCGTTCCATGATTCTCTGACTCACCTTGGGAGACAGCAACAGTTCCTTCAGCCCACCCTGCCATTCCCTGCCAAGCTGGAGGAGCCGTGGCTTTGCTTTGCCCTCGGCTCTAAACCAACTTCCAAGCTCCAGCTCCAGTGGGGATGCCTCCACTGACAGTGCCGAACCACTTCTCACCGTCAGGTCTCAGCGTCCAGACAGCTGAGGTATCATTTATGATCATCACATATCCAGAGCAAAACACCCATGGTCTTAAAAAAGATCATCTTTATTTACATTTTTCCAGTTCTTTACATTTGGGGGGTTAAAATCCAGGACAAAAATACTCCCCAGAAGCCGTGGTAAACATGGAAAACTGCGAGTTTACATTTCAAAACCCAGTTACAAATTGCACAGAAGTCTTAGGTTGTACAGAGCCATCACAAATTGTTGTATAAAACCCCAAAATCTGTAAAGAGGACCACAGGAATAAAGAATTACAGCCACAAGTAGTGGTACAAGAAAGGGCACAAGTTTTGAGAGTTTTACCCCACCAGTCTCTCTTGGGGAGGAGGGATGGGACATTCCTGTTGGAGACAGTTGGAAATATTTTAAAATATAGAATAAAATCCAAATGGAGCCTAGAACACCCTGTATCTCCTGTCTTGTGCTGGCTCAAAAGGAAAGCCTCCTAGTAGAAAATACTTATTTTTACAAAACTTCTGGAAGTTCAGTGGAAAGCTAAAACAGAATCATTGTCCAAAAGAAAGAAGAGTCTTTGCATCCCCTGACTCGCCTTTCCTCATCTCCTGCAGACAGTGGGACAGCAGATGCCAAAGCAGAGTCTAGTTTAGGACACAAACACTGAAAAAGCCAAAGGTACAGAGGTGAAAGCATGTGGAAAGCAGGACAAGAACAAAACCATGAAGGACATAAAAGCAGCAGGAGAAAAAAAAAAAAAAAAGAGAGAGAAAGAACTGATGATATTTTTGATGTTTTCCATTGAACACTGAGTTTGGAAACAATTAACTCACAAGCTTCTCTTGTGCCCCACTGCTCCCCCTCCCCATTTCAAACAAACTCAAAAACAATTGCTTCAAAAATCTGAGCCAGGAATTTGAATGAATCCCTGCATGCTGAAGTTCTTTACCCAGAGCTGTGATTGGATAAATGGGTTTTTTCCCTCTTTATTTCAGTGTTCAGCAAGAGGAGGGAGGGATGACCAAGGGCCTAAAGGAGCTCCAAGACTTCAAGAGGTGGAAGCCAGAGGGGCTGTGGACAGAGAACAAAGGGATTGATCCTCTCTGGAGAGGATGAGTAGACAAATCCAAATCCAGTACCGGGTTTGCCCCAATGTGCTCATCCACAGCCCTTCCCAAGGAGCTGCTGACAGTGCCCTGGGGCCACCCCTGCAGGGGGGTTCAAGGAGAGCTGGACTAACCCCTCCATCCTGCAGCTCTGGCCCATTTCAAAGGGCTCCATAAAACACCAGCAAGGCTCTTTGTGTCAGGCTTCACTTCCCTGCGCAGCCTGGTACAGGCAGGGCTGGGCGGGGGGGTTGGAAAACACTGATTGTCACTTACGTCAATTCTCTCACACAACCATGTCCTGCTGCACCTGGCCAGAGCCACCTCGCAGGGCTCAGAGGGGCCCCTGCACTGCATCCCAAAGGGTGAAGACCAGGCTGAGCTGCAGCTCCAGCTCCTTCCTGCTCCCTCCACAGCAGCAGTGGTGATGGACACGCCTCACCAAGAGTGAGGAGTGACAGACGCTCCACACCACACTCCTCACCAAGAGTGCTCCCGTTTGCTCCTTGCTTTGCAAAGGGGACTCTGTGTACAGCAAGAGGTGCCAAGGATCAGTTTGTAGCAAATATAATTTGGGAGAGCAAGCTGAGGTGTGTGGGAGCAGTTCAGAGGCTCAGGGCACAGCAAGGGCTGGGTGAGGGCTCCCTCCTCCACAGCCTCCACCATGGATGGGACATTCCCATTACAAAGGTGGAACAAGGTCAGATGCTGCCTGGGAGTCTGGAAAAACAGCCCAGTGGCTCTGGCCACAGCAACCACAGAGCAATCCCATTTTCCAGCCAAGGAACATGGGCTGGACACACCACCAGCAGCTCAGCCCCAGGGATGGAAAAGGAGCTAGGAGACACGTCCTGGTCCCAGCCCTGTCTGCCTCTCCCAGAGCCTGGCTGGGTCAGGAGCCCGCAGCCCAACCCAGCAGGTCCAGAAGCACTGGCACCTCACAGGAAATTTTCCAGAGGTGGGGAAGGGATTTGGGTTCAAGGATATGTACAGCAAGGAAAGCTGCAGACAGAGCCAAGCAAGACAGGTCCAGCCAAGTGGGAGGAAGAGCTCTGGGGAAGAGCTGTACCTGCCTTTGAACCATTGTGGATGAAGAATGCTGCTCATGGCAGGCCAGACCAGCAAAGGAGAGTCTGGACCTTAGAAGCTGGGAAGAAGCATAAGCTGAGAAGGGAATGAAGAAGGATCTTTGTGTCCAAGACACAGATCACACCCCAGACCACCTGCAGTGACAACATTTAGGCAACACCTGCATGCTTCATCACCAAAGTAGGGTAGTGGGGAGGAGCCTTCTTCCACTTTTAATAAGTTTATTCCAGATGGCTCTTTCAGAGAGGGCTGGGGCTGGTGATCTCCAGCCCTTCCAGCTAGCCTTGGCTATGCCTCTCCATCCTCCTAAAGGCAGACTCTGCTCTCCCCTTCCTCCGCACCAGCCCACCCCTGCCAGCAGTGAGCACTGCCTGGGACTCCTGGGCCACTTGGACAAATCCTGGCTTCAGGACAGAGCCTGGGAAGCAGCAGTGCAGTGGCTGCTCTCTCCAGAGCCAAGCCCATGTGGTGCCAAATTCCCTCCAGCCATGTGGAATTATGAGCCTGGCACTGTGGTCAGGCCACACTGTGTTTGTTTTCTCTGAGCTGCCTTGGCAGACTTCACCACCCTTCCTGGTGAGAGCAAAAAAATCTCAGTTCATTTTGTAAGGAATCAGCAAGGTGCATTCCTGGATTTGGCATGAACAGGCACATGGATCAGCATCAGAAATGGATGAAAAAGCACAGCATTTCTCATAGAATAATTTATTAAATACAGCATTAAAATTTGTATTTCTGAATTCAATCATTAAAAACAACTTCATCTCATATATATATATATATATTTATATATATCCAGGAACAATGACAATCACTCTATCAGCATTGGTGCATGTTGTGCCAGCACTGCTCAGAACAGCACCTTCGCTATGCTACCCTTAAAGCAGTTCAATGCTTCAAAGAAAAAAAATAAAAAAGCATTTGCAAAGAAAGAGTGCAAAGCAGGGCCTGTCCCAGCTGCCTGAGGGTTGTGCAGAGGTGGCTGAGCTGGAAATGCTCCTAAAGGTCTGCCAGGTATTGCCTGCCCAGCCTGGGGCCATGTGGGGACCAGTTCTGAGGTGCCAAAGGTCTGGAGGTCACAACTCCAGCCTGGCTGGGCACCCGTGGCTCTGGGGGATGTGGCTTGTGGTTTCCTCAGCTTGGGCAGTCAATGCTAAACAAGCTAAACAAGGTGTGTGAGGGAGAAAAAGCACAAAAGAAAAATTGCAAGAAAACTCAGCTTGTCCCCTAGAGACTGCAGACGAGCAGACCAGCTCCCACAGGGTTTGTGTCCATTGTCACATTCTGCTCAGGCTCAGGGGACACACAGCAAACCAGTGGCACAACAGGCCCCAGCCCAGCACCCCTGTGGGCTGCCTGGCAGGGATGGTCACTCCCAGGAGAGACCCACAGAGAAGGGATCCCACGGGCAGGGCCCCTGGGCAGACTCAGAGGTAGCATCAGACAGACTTTAGTGATTGATGGTCACGGAACTCCAGCCTGGGAGGAGAGGGCACCCAGCAGGGGCAGGGCATGGGCCATGGAGTGTGGTCCCCCCTCTGGCAGAGTGACCATGCTGTCATCCTGTGTGCCAGGGCCCAGCAATGAGCAAGGGTGGGGAAAAGCCACCCAAGCTGGAAAAGGGCACCCCATGGAACACCAGGATCTTCCCCAGAGCTCACCAGGGCTCATCAGCCCCCCTGTGCCCATGGCCACTCACACTGCCAGTCGCTCCCTCCACAGCTCAGGTACAGCGAGGCCTTGTGCTTTTGGCTTTTTAAAAGTCCTTCCAAACCTGCTTACTCCAAGAAACCTCCTGCTACCCTTAGGACCTCTGAGGACAAGGAGGAAGGTCTGTCAAAACCATTTGTGGAGAGCACACAGCTCCTAAAAGAGGAGAGAAATCTACACATCCCAGCCTTCCCTTAGAGTGGAGCCGTGCCAAGAGAGGAGCATTTCAGATAAGGCATCACAGGTGCTTTGATAGTAAAGCAGTTAGTGTTGACTACAGTACTGAACAGGCTGCTGCCCAGGGCATCCCAGGGGCACATCCAGCTCTCCAGCATTGGTGCAGCAGCAGGAGACAGTTCAGTTTCCCACACCTCTCCTACAGGCATGCAGGCTGCTCTGGCTGCCCTTTTTGGTTTTTCACTCCCTCCCTAGAAAGAGACTTAAAAAGCCTGGGCTGGGATGTGGCAGTTCCCCCCCCAAAGCAGCCAGAGAGACAAGAGATGCCTTCTGCTGTACCAGACTTTGCCACAGGCAGGTGCCCCGTGGTGCCAGGGTGGGCAGCGCCGGCGGGCTGGGAGCAGGGGAGGGCTAATTGCCATTGCTGATGCTGGAGTTGGCACTGCTGCAGCTCTGCTCGTAGGATGGAGGTGCCTCTGTGGGGAGAAGGAAGAAAGAGAGAGGTTATGGTGGGATTTGGGAGGTTCCCTTCACCCCAGTCTATGTAAGCCAGTGCAGAGTGAAGCAACCCACCAACACACACTCCCTGCCCAGAGGTACATGGGGCTTGTAGGATTTGAGCCAGGTAGTCCCATCCCTGCCCTGATGCCCATGGAGGTTTAAATCACCACCTCACAGTCCTATTCTGTTCCTCCTTTCTTTCTCAAGCATCCTCCTGTCCTCCAGCACCTCCAGATCACCCATACTCCATGTGTCCCAAGCCAGGGCTAAAGTGTTCTGTTACTCCAGTGCAAAGAGAGGGGGTGATTTGGGTAGGACTGTGCTAACACACACTGCTGGCCCTGCCACCCCACACAGCTCCAGGAATCCAGCACACTGGGATTTCCCCGAGCTGTTCCACCCGGACACTTTGTCAGCTCCCACCCCCACAGCTTCAGACCAGCTGCAGGCCCACTCCAAGTCAGACAGAAGATTTCAGTGACATCATTTTCCTGGCTCTGCTCCCACCAGCCTCACCACAAGCCAAGAAGTTTTTCTATCAGTGGGAAGCTGAAAGCTCATACAAGAACAGGGAGATCCTCTCACAAAGAGCCCAGGGAAGGCATGGGCGTGGACTTGGGAAGGACAGCTGGCTTTTAGAGCTGGAAGAAGGGACTCCTCCAGAGGCTAAAGCAGGCGGGGAGATGTCACAATCCCCTCTGACAGCAGCCTGCAGCAGGCTGGCTGAATCCCCAGATTCCCACCAGTTCACAGCTAGCAGAGAGTGCTGTCAGGAGCCGTTCCTCCCCAGATCCCGGGAGCGCTGCTCACCGTAGGGGTATCCCCACGTGCTGTACTCCGGGGGCAGGATGAGTGAGCTGGCTGTGGGGACAGGCACCACGTTCCCCTCAGCATAGTAGGGGACAGTGGCTCCTGTGGACAGGCAGAGTGTGGGGTGGTTTGGGGAGCCCGTCTGCTCCGAGTCCGCTCGGATCTCCTGGAAGCTCAGACCTGGGGCGTAGCTAAAGGGCTGCTGCTGGGAATGGCTTTTGGTGGGGATGGAGACATTGTCCATGGGGTGATAGCCAGTGGCAGCCTCCTCTTCCTCTGGGGGGGCACTGGGGACCACCACAGATGGGATGTGCTGGATGGAGCGGGACGGGCTCAGCGGGACCCTGTTCACAGCAATGTTCCCAATGTAGATGGGGAGAGTGACAGAAACCTCTGGAGACTTGAGGGAAACCTGGAAGAGAAGGGAAAACAGTAGCATCCTCATTATCCCAGAAACCTGGGATTGTTGAGCTTTCTGTGCTTTCTGGCACTGACCCCCTGGAGAGCACTGCTTTTGACCTAAGGCCTTGGAGAAGGCTGCTAAATTTGAGTAATGAAGTTAAAGTCACAGATGTGTAGTTAAATAGAAGCGTGTGATTTCACTTGGTAAAGGGTTTTAAATTTGAGGTTTTTATAACACAGTAATAAGTATGGGACCAGATAGAAGATTTTAGGTGGTGTCTCCTTCTTGCTTCTTCTTCATGATTTCAGGTAGCATTTTCTGTTTGAAGAGTTAGTGCTGCAGTGAAGATCATGAAAGTTTGGTTATTGGGTCAAAAGTATAAATAATAAAGGTGTTAATTCTCTATTGGACTGTTTAAGCTTTAAAAGACTTTGTAGCTAGCTGGATTAATCTCCATTTTGCTCGCTTCTAGCTAGTAGCTAGAAGTGTTGCTAAACTTTCTGTACTTTAAACAAAATTTAATAAACAACCGAGCCCAAACAAGAAAAAATTCATTCCCTTGGTGTATTTTTTAATCCTGGCTCTGAGTGAAAACAAAAAAAACTTCAAACAAGCCATTAAATAAGTGGTGCAAATACCACCCCAATGCAATACATGGCAGTGGGAAGGCTCATGTGATGTCTGGAGCACCCACACCACACTGCTCAGCCTGGGAGGGAGCAAGAGCTGCAGCCCAGCCCAGGGACACTCACCTGGATGTAGTAGTCGATGTGGATGAGGCTGCAGCCCTGCAGAATGGATTGGGGCAGTGCTGGAACCAGGATCTGCTCCTTCCATTCTGCATGTTTCCAAGCTTTCACACCTGAGCCTTCCACCTCGGCGATGGTCCTCAGGTCGTAAATCCAGCGCTTGGATTTGTAGGCCACTTTCTGCACAGACAGGAGAAACACAGGTGGTCTTCTGTCTCCCACAAATGCAAGCCAGGACACAAACCCACCCAACTGCTTTGTCAAACAGGCACAAGCACAAACCTAACAGCCCTGCTCCAGAGCAGGAATACCTGTTGTTGTGTGACAGACTGAGCAGGGATAAGCAAGACAAGTTCTAGGTCCTCTTTCCCCAGGAAGATAGAAAGGAACAGAGCTGGAGATTTGGCCTTCTCGCTGTCCCAGTTCGCAGAGGCTCCATGGGGTGGAGCAGCAGCACAAGCAGAGAATGGCCCACTGGACACCCACCTGGAGCAGACTGGCCACCACGGCGCCGGTGTCACGGCCGGACTTGTTCTCTATGTCTGTGCAGAGCTGGATGGCCTGGCCCACGATGTAGCCCTTCAGATCAGACGTGGCTGTCAGGATGATGTTGCCACTTTTCACAAGCTTGTAGTTGAACTTCTTGGTGATGGACATGGTGTTGGGCTGCTGCAGGACAGAAGAGACAGAGGTGTTGGCTCAGAGAGTCAGAGCCTCCAGGAAAACGCTCAAGAGATCCAAAACAATAAAAATATTTACATCTAAGAGGAGGCAAAGAACCAGCAACATGGCAATGCCACAGAGAGCAGGTCTCACTTCTCCGGACCCACAGTTCTACTGTCCTGTTAATGGCTTTCCCCTCCAAAGCAAGTTCCCCAAACCCAAGCACCTGAAGCTGTTAGCCAACATGTCTCTCTGCATGCTGAAAATCCAGGTAAACCTCCCAAAGCAACACACATGAGAGTCAGAAATCACCGAGAGCAGGTAGTGACAACAAAGCAGAAGAGATGAGGAGTCTTTGTCCTGCTCCAGCAAAGTCACAGCACACAGTGTTGTCCAGCCACTCAGTGACTCCTCAGACAGCAGGACAAGGACAAGTGCTGAAGTGTTGGCATTTCCCAGCCATGCCCCTCCTCGTTCTTACCTCGATGTCAGGGATGTCATTCAGGTTGAGAGGGCAGAGAACATAGAAGATCTTGTTGCATTTGTAGTCTTTGGAGAAGCGAGGTGTGTCTATCACAGCTTTCACCTGATGCAGGACCTTGCCAAAAGGGCCTTCAAATGATGTAGGAGCAGATGCTGGAGATGAGAGAGAAGGAAAAGGTCAGACGGCTGAGTCAGGCCAGTTCTTGAACTGGAAGTATTTGCAAAAGCCAAGGGTTACAGGGAAGGGCCTTCAGCCATTTTTCTGCATCTCACCTGGCAGCAGGAACTGGAAGGGAAAGTTGTGCTCTCCAGCTGTCAGGACCCCTGTGGAAACAAGAGCGAAGGGATCAGGCTGCGAGGCTGTTACCTTGGAGTGTGTGATCTGGGAGAGAGAGGCCATCATTCAGGGAATCACACAGCACCTGTTCTGCTGCCTGCAGCCACAGGACAGCTCCAGATGCAACGGGCAGTGCTTGAGCCCACAGGAGCACTTGCTGGCCCCCAGCCCTCCCTGGGACAGGAGAGGTTCTGCACTAAGATCTCCTGTAAATAAGGTCATTTGGGGCAGGCTCTAAGGATCCCAGTGCCACAGCAAGTGGTTACTCCAGGCTATTGACACATGGCACAGAGCAGGGCTGTGTGGGTTTATTTTTCCTCAAGTCTTCCCCCTGTCAGGCAGTCAGGGGGAGTGTGAGAGATCACAGGCACTGTCTGAGGGTGGTAGGGAGTTCTGGTGGGCATCAAGCCATTCCACCCTTAGCCACATACCACGCCCTTCACAGACTGCAGAGGGTTCAGGAGATGGAACCAGAGGTCCACCCACCCCTGGACCCAAGAAGAGACCTGCAATACTTCAGCCTGGTTGTTGAGACAACAGGAGCTCGGAAAAATATTGCCACAACATTAAAACCTTAGCACTCATTTTCTTTAACCACTGCTCTGCAAGAGCCTCGAGGGCACAGGGCAGAGCCAAGATCCAGTGCACAGCTGAAAAAACAGATTCCAACTCCCCAACTCCATCCACCCTCCAGCACTCCCAGATTCCCTCTAGGGCAGTGTGACAGCTGAACTGAACCCACAGTGTGATCCAGGAGCTCCTAAAGTTGCCTTCAGTAAGAAAACCACAGAGGTTTATCCATATTTGTTAAATCCATGTATACACAAGAAGTTTTGTTTTTGAAGTGGCAGAGCAGAAAGGAGACCTGCATTCCCAGTAAAGCGAGCTGTGTTTGTTCTGCTTTGTAGGATCATTGCTGGAGGTACCAAAAGCCCAGATCTGGCTGGTGCTTTTGTTGTTGCAAGGCAGGAGGAGGCAGCTTGCCCGTTAGCAACGCTGGCTCTGCAGAGCTGACAGAAATTGAGTCCTGTCGTCAGGGGATTAAGGGGATTACATGGAAGAGGGAGGTGGGGAAGAGTAAACCCCCACCCCCACTGACACAGCAGCCCAGGCATGACTTGGGGCAACATTCATGCTGTGAAAAGCTGTATCCCTGCCTGTCTGCTCCCTCAGCCACCCCATGGGGACAAGACACCCCAGTGAGCATATCCTGCCTGCAGTGCAGGGACAGGGGGATAAATAATCCAACACACACCTCATCATGGATCCCTGCAAAGGGAGAACACCACCCTGCAATCAGGACAGCATCAGAGATGCCTATTTATACACTTTGGCCTCACAGAGAGGAGCAAGGCTTGCTCATTGCCATCACCTCCCTGCTGTTTCCCTCCCATCTCCCAAACAAACCTGAATTATTATGTAGGCTAAAATGCAGCACCCGGCGCTGTCACCAGGTGGAGGCACCAAGCCAGGAGCTGCCCTTGCTGCCAGCCCTGAAGCTCCAGAGCTGGGCAGGCTCGGAGGCAGGTGTGGAACAGCCTCTCCTGCTCCTCTTGGACAGCCTGGCTCAGTAAAGGTGCCAGGTGAGGTCAGCAGGTACCTTGGCTGGTTGGGTCCAGGATAAAGGCTGGTTAGTGTGAATGGCTCAATGAATCCAGCCCTTGTTTGCTACCCCGAGGGTTTCTGTCTTTTAATGGGCACCATTCAACATTGATCTTATACCCATTGTCTCAATTTTCAGAAAGCAAATGGATAACTGGAATACATCGACTGTCCTGTGCAGCTTCTGTATTGCAGTGCAGGGACTCTCCACATGACAAGGAGAGGGAGCAGGTCCTGCAGAAGGGAGGGAGGTGGGAGCTCCAGAGGGTAGTGGTCACTGAGTTTCCACCAAGAGAATCCCCAGCTCTGTGAGCTGTAGAGCCCCACATAAAGGTGCAGGCAGTAATTCTGACTCTCCTGCTAGGAGCATAAACTTCACAGCCTTTCCAAGACCCTCAGGATGAGCCCACTGACTCCAAATCTCTATTCTACATTACAGGCAGCACCATCCAACAAGTCATTTCTGTCCAAGTCCTGCCCAGCTCAGGTGCACCAACAGAAAGTTGGGCTGCAAGTGGACCTGTGAGCCCTTTCACAGTTTCTCACTCGCACAGCATCACTAAGCAAGGCCATGAACTCTCCCAGGAACACACGTGGGCTGCATCACCCACAGAGGATGTGGTTTGACAGTTTCTGCACAGTCAGTCCAAGCTCTGAGCAGGTCAGATGGGAACTGCCCACAGGTCAGCCTAGAGCAGCCTGAGGCTCTTGAGCAAGCCCAGGTGCTCAGTGACCCGTTGGCTGTGACACACTGAGCAGCCTGCAAATCCCTCCTGCAGCTCCTGCCTGCAACAAGCTGCCCACGAGGGCTGGAAAAGGCCCTTCCTGCTCTTTGCAGCCAGAGAGGAGTTCCCAGACCAGCCACCCCAGACTGAAGCTGTGTCCTGTCACAGTTCACACACACCATGGCCATCACAGCTCATGGGCACAGAGCCTGACCCCAGTCCTGAGCTGAGCAGGGAGCCAGGGAAGCACAGTGAGCTCTGTTCTCCACTCCATGGAGCAGGGAGATGCTGCAGGTGACTGAGAACAACTCTTGTTTTCAGGCCTGCTCCTTCCAGCCCACCCTCTCCTTCCCCCCAAGAGAGAGAGAAACACCTTTAGGCATCCTCCTAATCCTGGAGTGGGCATCCCAAGGCACTCACTGGTGCAGAAATGAGTTCAGTGCCAGGGCTATTTCACAGACGAGAGTTAACAAAATTAACATGAAGAAAAGCTGATGGTCCTGACTGAGACAGAAGCATCCTGTGAAAGCACAGGTATGATTCAGAGTGCCTAGCAGAGTGAGCTCGGGTCCTGCCTGCCTCCCAGTGCACCAGGAGGAAAGGTGGATACTTAGCAGTAATCTGGGCTCTTGTTTCTTTTGGCAGAGGCTCCTGCAGCACAGACACAGCAAAGGCTCCATTTGCAGCTTGGAATTATAAAACCATTTCTGTCCTCTGCCCACTGTCTGGTGGAAAGCTGACAAATCCCAAACCAAGCACCCTTACAGTGGGAAGGGAGGTGGCAACTGCTTTTAAACTCTCAGCTGGCAACTCTGCTCTGAAAGGCTGAGCTTCCATTTCCAAATGCTGACTAATCTTGCTATAATAGGGAAAATCTGCAATTTCCCTTGCCTCAGCCTCCCTGTGAGCATGGGCAGGGCAAACTGGAGCCAACACCCAGGTATTTCTGCCATGGAAAACAGGAGCAAACACCACCTCAGCTCCCTGCAAGGGACACTTGCAGTGTCAGTCCAGCACAGACACTGTGTGTCTCACCAGGCTTTGCTGAGCCTTGAACAGATCCCCAGATCACAGCAGCATCAGGCACAGTGTCCAGAGCCATCCCACAGCTGCATCTGCTGTGCAATTCCAGCATCCCAGCAGCAAGGGGAACACAGCCCATAGGAAGCCACTCATTGATCCTCCAACTCAGAGAGCTCCAAGTGACAATCCAGGACATTTAATGTGCTCATTTTGTTTCCAAGTGGACTTTGCAACACATTGCTGGCAGCAGGCAGAGGTGAGCTTGTTTCCAGCCATGGTGGGGGCCCATGGCCATCTCAACACCTGGGAATGACAGCCTTTTCCATGCTCCTCCAGAGGCAGAGGCTTTGCAAAGCACTCCCCAGCCTGGGCAGGGCACAGCAGGGCAGCAGGAGTTCAGCCCTGCTCAAGGGGGGCATTGAGACCCTCAAAGAGGGGCTCCTGGGCAGCTCACAGACCCCTGTGAGGGGACAGGGCTGTGCCAGCCACCACAGCCACACTGAGCCAGCACCTCCCTGTTCTCAGAAGCCAGAACAAAGGCCACAGTGTCCTCAGCTGTAAAAAAAGCTTTTCCTGAAGTTTATATGCAGCTAAAAATATCTTGAGAAAGTCATTAGGCAGCAGGCTTAGCAGGGTTCTGCTGTGGGGCCATACCTGCAGCAGCCTTTCCCCCTGATAGGAGTCAAGCCAGCAGAGATTGGCCACCCCCACATGGCCTTGGGGAACTTCCTCCCAAAAATTCCTGGAGGGAAAAAAGCTGCTGCCCCAGACAGCCTGAAAAAAAAACCTCTCAAGTCCAGATAGCAGGAGCAGCAACAACACAGTAATAGTGCAGAAGAACCTTGGAGATTTCCCTGGCTCCAGTAGAGAGATGTCTGGTCTTTCTCATCCATGGCTCAGCTGCTCCCCTCTGTTCCACACTGGGACTGGGGCTGTTCACTTATACCATTGGATGTGGAGGAGTCCTGGAATATTTCAGTCACAGAAAAGAAGCTCCTTGATCCAGAGGGCTGATGCCAAGTCTCCTGGATCCCCTGGTGATGCTGGGTTGCCATCCAGAGGGACCTTGTCAGGCTGAAGGGGCTGGGTCTGTGAGAACCTCAGCAAGTTTGACAAGGCCACGTGCAAGGTCCTGCCCCTGGGTCAGCACAATCCCAAGCACAAACACAGGCTGGGCAGAAAACGGATGGACAAAAGCCCTGAGGAGAAGGGCTTGGGAATGTTGGTGGGTGAGAAGCTCAGTGTGCTGGCCACAGAAGCCCCCCATGCCCTGGGCAGGAGGAAAACGGGGGGATTCAGCCCCTCTGCTCAGGTGAGACCCCACCAGCAGAGCTTCCCCAGCCCAGCACAGGAAGGACCTGGAGCTACTGGAGAGTCCAGAGGAGGC
>VRYO01002223.1:4420978-4432918 GCA_009812075.1 Sialia sialis
CAAGGCCAGGCTGGATGGGGCTTGGAGCAACCTGAGATAGGGAGAGGGGTCCCTGCCCATGGCAGGGGGTTGAACAAGGTGATCTTCAAGGTGCATTCCCACCCAACAGAGGTTTCCCTGCAATCACTGCAAACCAGCACACTGCTGCACCACTGCATGGGAAAACTGCCCCATCACACCCACTGGGGGGTGAAATGACCACACAGCTGCATTTAAACTGTTAAACAAATGATCCAAGTTTACTCCAGCACAGCTGCTGAAAGTGCCTGAGCTCTGGTCTGAGCAGTGCAGCCTCCCTGGCTGGTGCTGCCAGGCCCCTGCCCAGGCAGAGAAATCACCAGTCCTTCAGAGCCATCATCCCTCCAGAGCGAGGGGAAGCTCCCTGCCCACACCCTGCCCTGCCTGCAGCTGGCCAAGGGCTGGGAAATGTCCTCCAGCAGCCTCTGCCTGGCACAAAGCAGGGCTGGGCCAGGGCTCAGGAGAAGCCAACCTCACAGGCACAAGGACACAGCCCCACCTGCTGTGTCCCACCCACCTTCCCGGGGCTGTCTGGCAGCTTTCTGTGCAAACAGCCCGGTCTGACAGCACCGGTGGGGCCAGACCTGCCCGGGGTGCACGTTCCAACCAGTGCCACTGCAGGGACACTTGCCAAATCCTCCTCCCAGGCTGGCTGCCCCCACCCCAGTGTCTCTGTCTGGAAGTCAGATCTATCTCTCCACAAGGCTCGAGGCCACCACGGCAAAACCTGGACCTCCAGGATAGCAGAAGGGAGTGGGGAGGTGCCTTGGTCCCACAGCAGCCTCACATGAGGTTTATTCCTCTCCTGTGAAGGCTCACACTGGTGTGCTGGGACAGCCAGCCAGATGTGTGACACACAGCAGCCTGCAGGCCAGAACAACAGTGTGGCACAGCACACACCTCTGCCTCACTAGGCTGCACCCACAGGTGGATAATTCTGTGTGTCACTCCCTCCAGTCCCCAAAGAGAAGGATGATATCAGCTCTGTAGCCACCACTAGGAACCTGGAAAGTGTCCCTGCACCCCAGGCTCAGGACACAGGGAGTGGCTGAAATGGGGTCCCTGCCCCAACCCCTGTCCCTCCCCACCAGTCCCTGCCAGGCTCTGCTCCCTCCTGGATGCCAGAACGGGAATAGGCTGCACCTTTGGAGCACACAGATTTTTTGGTTCTTCTAGTAGAGGAGCAGCAGGACAGACCATATGGTAATTTCTCCCTGGCTACTTAACAAGTGATGCATTAACTGTGTTGGCCAATTCAAGGAGTACAGAAAGGTTCTTGGTGCCTGCTGGTCCCTGTGCCATCACTTGTAGCAATATGTCTCTTTGTTCCTGCTGCCTAAAATCGGCCCTGGGGAAGGCAAGCTCCTCCAAAGGTGCTGAGTTAGACTGATTCTGGTGTTGCTGATGCACAGCTGGAGTACTCTCCTCTCAAGGCTCTCCAGGCAGAGAGCGGGAAAGCAGAAGGTTTGTGTTTGCCACTTTGAGGCAGAGAAATGAGCAGCCCATTGTGCCACAAGACACCAAGTCCCCAGCTACAGGCAGAGATGTCACCCACTGCAGTCCCAGCACCCTGCTCCCCCCCTGTCCTGCCCTCTCTCCTCAGGCACTTTTGCAGGCAGAAAACTGAATATTAGATATGAGCAAGGGGCCAGAGCTCTTTAGCTCTCAGGAGGCTCTATCAGAGCTGGCAGAAGGGAAGCATTAAGTCTGTCCCAGGGCACTTGAGGTGACACTGAGCCACTGCAGCTTTAGCACAGGACTCAACTCAGCCTCTGGTGAACGAAGTTAATACAGGAGATTACAAACTGCAACAAAGCAGAGGAAATGTACACATTTGCTCATGCCATCAGCTTGCACAGGTGCCATGGAGGGAGCAGCCAAGAGCCAGAAGAGCAACACGGCAGCAAGCACAGCCAAAGCTGCCAGGAAAGCCTTGGTGCTCAGCTCCAGGGAGAGCTCTCCTGCTCTGTATGGCAGCGATGGAGCACAGCTCAGCAGGCTCCATGCTCCCTTTCAAGGCAGCAACTCGCTCTCTCCAGCTCTGAAAACACACAAACACAGCAGGAACAATCTCCAGCATTCCAAATGGGTAATGCTGCTGAGATAAACCTTTCTGTAACACAGGAGGTGCAGCAGAGTGCCCAGCACTGAGGCAAGGGCTCCACTGCTCACAAACCTCTGTGTCAGCAGTTCCCAGAGACATTCTTAATGAATTAGCAGGATCTGGCAGTATGGCAATGCTGAAAAAAACCCCAGAGGATTAACTGGTCTACTGAGGCAAGAAATTGGGAAGTGCTGAGGAAGCAGCTGTGACCCAAGGCAACTGCAGATCCCTCAGAGTGGTTTTCCTGGGCTGAACCTGCAGCTACTGCTCCTGAGCCCAGCAGCACAGTGTGGCCAGAGCTGGCACCAGCACATCCTTAGTGGCTCACCACTGCCCATGGACACCCTGCTGCTCTCACCTGGGCAGGGGCTGTCCAGGAGCAACAGCTGCTGCTCTGAGACCTCCTGCACACACAGAACAAGCTGCACAAGGCTCACAATTCTGCTTAAGTCAGGTCACTGAGATTTTTAAATTCAGCTAGGAGCCAGGATTGTTACCCTGTGCCAACTGCTGGCCATGAAGGTGTTGTGCCAGGCCAGCAGAGAACCACCCCAGGGAAGAGGTGATGCACAGCTGCCCCTTTTTAGCTCTTTGTGCAAGAAATGCGCCAGCAGAGGAAGCGTGTGGATCTGCCAGGAAATCCCTGCAGCGCCTTCACGCTAACTAACAAGCTGCCAAAAGAAAGGTCAGCTGGAAATTACAGCCAGCTCCCTGCACAAGTTCAACTCAGGTACAAGGAGCAAACAAAAAAAACAAACAAAAGTCTACCTTTGCATGCACAACCCTTCCACAGAGCAAGAGCTGTGTGTGCAGCTGGAGATGCAGGAAGGGACAGCTCCATGGGGTACAGGCACATGAGGGACCTGCTCCCCTCCAGCTGAATAAGGGCAGAGCCACAGCAGGGAGGGGGAGAGTAGCAGGAGGCTCTGCAGAGCTGAATCACTCCATTATGTCGCATCAAGAGAAGCATCTCTGTGTCCCAGAGCAGCGGGTACAAGCAGTGCCATTCTGTGCTCGCTGCCACTTGATCCCCTGCACTGCTGACACCTACAGAAACCCAGCAGCCCTCACCCCTCTTGCATTTCTTTGTAAAAGGAAAAACCAACACCAGCGAGCAAAGTCCAAGTGGGAAAAGTAAATACCCTGTTATACTCCCCTCCAGAAGGCAAGTAATGACCCCCCTGGGAGGCCTGGGTGACCTCTGCAGCACAGCAGCTTCTCCAGCAAACAGAGCAGCCAGAGGCTCTGGAGCAGCTGGCACACTCCACACTTCCCAGCAGCTTTCATGTAAAGAGCCTGAGTTCATTAAACCATGGCCTGTGTGTGATTGCCAAGGCTACAGCACAATCCCCTGCTGCCTCCAGCTCCTGCCCAGCTCCTTCCGAGGCTTTCCCAGAGCACAGAGGATGCCCTGCTTGAGTGGGAACAAGCTCTAAGGGGAGCAGGGTCCTCTGCAGCAGCACTCACCAACCTGCTCCAGTGGCACAGCTGGGTCCTCTACACCCTGTTCCAAGGTGGGGAGAGAAAGGAAAGTGCCTTAAATAAGTGCCAAAGTGGGCATCTGGGTTATTTCAGGGCCTGCCTCCTTTTCCATGCAATGCACAGCCTTAAGAGAAAGCCCAAAGCAGCGTGCAATACCGATGTCACCGAGGACGAGCTGCCCCCTCTCTTATTTCAATGCAAAGGTGTGTGGGAGAAATGTGGAGTCACTCTTAGAGGCTTAAAGAGCAATCTGAGCCTCAAGAGTTTTGCAAATCTCCTCTCCCCTTCCCCCCTCGTGTCCTCAAAGAGCACAGATCGGTGTTTTTTCAAGTTACTGCTCAGGATGTGGGAAGGCACAGAGCAAGGCAGGCTGTTTTTCAGGCTGAGCCTGTCTCCCTGCACCACCTCCACAGGTGCCAGCACAAAAGTGGCACCACTGGAGCTGAGCCATTCACCAGGGATGGGCAAGACAGAGCCCCTTTCTCTGTGTGGCCTTGGGGACACCTGGGATCTTTCCTCAATCCAAGCTAGTGCCACCAGACTGGATGAGCCCGTTCAAGAGAGCTGGGGATGGTGTCAGAGGACAGTCTGGAATCACCCCCTGCCTGGCTGCCAGTTTGCCCCCAGTAAGGACATGCTTCTCCTCCTTACCATTTTGTTTTTTTCAATGCTCTTGTTCAAAAAGAAGACATAACAGCACTGCTGTAGTTGGGGGCAGGCAGGAACAGAAGAGTGCTCTGAGGCAGAAGCAAATTCCTCCCCCTCCTCAACTCATTTTCAGGCAATGGCATCCCCTGTGTGGATAAGGCCTCCAGGGCCATGGCAGGACACCAGGCCTCCCCCAGCCCTGCCCTCACTTCTGCTGTTTGCTTTTTGGTAGGAGAGGGTGAGGTGGGCACACCCTCACCTGGAAAAACCAACAGGGATTCACCCTGGGGGTTTTTGCATGGTTTTTATTCATTTTCAGGACCATACCAGATGCCACCACAGTAACCTTTGCTGGTGGTGCTCTGTCATGGGTGGCTGCTGGTGCTGGCCAGGGAAGGAGCTGTGTGCTGGCAGCGTGGGCCAGCAGCTGAGCTGGCCTCATGTTCCTTTAGGAGTCCTTGCTTGGAAATCCTTCCAGCTCCCTCAACTGACCCTCACCCTGGGCTCCTGCCATCACCATCAGTGACCTCACCACCCCATGCCCCAAGAGCCAGCAGTCCAGCCTGCCTCAGTTTCCCCTCCCAGCTGAGCCAGCCCTGCAGGGAGGCACCCAGGGAACACCCACATGGGACACTCCATCTGTCTGCAGCTCCTCCATGCTCTCTTCAGGAAAGGCCAGGACAGCTGAGAGCTATTCCTGGAAAGCCTAAAAACGCCACAGCTGAGTCAGCACCAAGGCTCTGCCTGCACAAGGCCATGAGGGGCTCCCCCAGCACAGCCCTGCCACCTCCTCACTGCAGGGCTGAGCTGTGCCAGGGCACTGTGCTGCCAGCAGCCCCTTGGAGGAGGGCAGACAGACAAACAGACAGACACAGAGGCAGGGACATGGAGGAGCAGCCCAGCTCCCTCTGCTCTGCAGCCCAGACACCCATCAATGTCACAGGGCAGGCTGTGACAGCAGACAGCTCTCTGTGTCCCTGTGCTGCAGGCTGGAGCAGTGCCAGCCCACAGCACTTTTATTCCATGTCCCTGCAAGCCAGCACAGCAAATGTAAGGGTCAGCTTCAAATCCATCTCTGCTGGTGGACTCAGGTCCAAAGGCAGAATCGAGACTGTCCTTTCCATCTCCATCCCATTGCTCCGCTCTCCATCCTCCCAGGAGCCCAGCTGTCCTGTCTGAATGCAAAGATGGGACAAACCTGCAAGTTCAGGGCACTAATTCCTGAGCATGAGGGGCAAATCCCCTTTGGCTGCAATCCTCCACACACAGGGACTGCCCATCCTCTCCCTCTCTGCTTCTCTGCAGCTGGGAATTGGGCTGAGAACTCCCAGCAGCTGGGTCCACACAACTTTGTGGACACAAAAATCTGAAGAGCAGAGGTTAGTGACTGTACCAGCACACTGCTCCACTGCTGATACCTGGGCTGGGCTTTCCTCATCATCTCACTGCAGGTCTGCAAGGCAGGACAAGAACAACACCACAACACACCTCAGTTGCAGATCACACACCTCCACAGGGACAGATTTTCCCTTCAATTCCCTACACTAAGGCAAGTCATAGACTGATGTTCCTTACCTCACCTGCCTGCAGTTGTGGCAGCTCTGGGAGACATCAGCTGGCCCATTCAGTCCCCCTCAGAGCCCAGGCTCATGGCTCTGTGATCAGCACCAGGGCAGAGCCAGCAGCCCAGCCTTGCTGCCAGCCCCAGCACTCTCTTGAGGCTGGCAGAGCCTGTGAGAGCAGTGGGCGACAGATAGCAGCACTGCACTGCTCTGTGCAGGAGTCTGGGGCCCAGAAAACCAATATCCACAGCTGGGCTCTCTGTACTCAGCACATCCAGAATCAGGCAGGAATGTTTCCCACTGCCCTCCCAGGCAGTTTATCTCTGACTGCAGCCCCCAGGCCGTGAGCCAAGAGCCAGCAGCCAACGGTGTCCCTTGGCAGGGACCTGAGATCAAGCAGCACTCTCACCAAGTTGCTGTGAGCATGAGCTCAGTCTCCCTTTGATGCTGAAAGCTCTGCTTGGAAAGCTGCTGAGCTAGCAGAAACTGCCATTTTAGTTTTACATTTCCTGTTACTAGATAAAACAGCTTTAGAGAGCTGAGCTCCTGCTACCCTGGGCTTTTGCCATGTTCCTGTTACAGCCACTGCCTTCAGCAGGTGAATACTGGCACTTCTTGATTTCAACAGGGGCCAGGACACAGCATGAATTATTTGTGGTAAGGCTGACCTATTTAATAGCAGAAAGACAGCATTCATTCAGACCCAGATACCCAAGAGGCTCTTGGTGTCACTTTACCCACAGGACAATACAAGTCCATTGCTATCTCTGTCCATCTCACTGGGAGCAGGGGTAACTGTCCTAGGCTGATCCTGCCATGCTCCCAGCACTTCTGCTGGAGCACAAGGGACACCTCCACATCCCTTTCAGAGCAAACCACTGGCTTCTGCTGACCAGCTTTGATAAGCGTTCTGTGATCACCATAAACACACATGGGAGGCAGAGCAGAGTGAATCCACAGAGCCTTGAACCAGGGAGCAGTCCCTGTGACAGCTCTGCTTCAGGCAGGCCACAGCCAGAGGCAATGTTTGTAGGGTGGCTGCCAAGTTCTGCCCAGGATCCTTCCTTGCACAGCTCCTGCTAAGCTCTTGTAGTCTCTAATCCTGGCTCCCATCCTCTGTGCCCAGGCCAAGGCAGCCTGTGCGGGGTATTTCACATCGAGGGAATGCTGAAGTCTTGGTGATACATTTCTGTAAATCTTCTCCAAACCACAGATGTGCACCAGGCCTCTGTGGACCGTACCTTTGTCTGCCAGGGACAGCGTGCTGTTGAAGTACTGCTCCTCCACAGTCCATGCTGTGTCATTGATCTTGTTGGACACCCCACAGGATCCAATGCAGCTCACCTTGATGGCTGTGGAGAGACAGGACACATGTCAACACTGGGAGAAAGCAAAACCTCAGGTTCAGACTTGCTTCAGGAACTGTACTGTGCAGGAGCATGAAAAAACACACAGGGTGGGAAAATGGAGCAGAGGAATCAGGTCATGCTTTCATTCCAAAAGTATGTTTTCCAGCACTCCCTGCTATTCCTCCCCAGTGCTATTCCCAGATATTATCAGCTTTGAAGTTCTCAAGGTGGTTTCCTTGCACTGTGGAAGCCCTTACCAGCAGTGATGGCAGCTCCCTGACAGGTAAACCTCTCTCCCAAATGAAGCAGTGTTCCCCCTCCCAAAACATGCACGAGCCTTGGCACTCCAGCTGAGAGCAGAAGCCTTGGGTGTCACTGTCCAGGCAGGGATGAGCAGCCAAGGACTCTGCCTCCCACCCCACAGGGAGCCAGGCATCCCAGCAAGTGTCTCACCATGCCTGGGAGGAGAGACGTTTGGCACAAGCTCATTAACCAGCTGAACAAAGGGTTCAAACAGCCCTGTCTGAAGCAGCAGCAGAGAGCTGGACCCCCAGTGCAGCCTACACAAACTCTCTGTTGCTTGAATTCACAGCCCTGTCACCCTCAGAGGACATTCCCAGCTCCTGGGAGCCTGCTCCCAGTTCCTGTGGTCAGTCTCAGCTTCTGCTTGCAGCAAAAGCACTTTGCCCATTAACATTTGTCCTGCATCAGGATCTCCAAAATGTCCACATACACGTCACTTCCCAGCCAGGACACCAGCTCTGAGGGAGTGGTTTCCTCCCCTGCTGGAGACACAGGGCTCGGCAAAGCCACACAGGAAGGTCTGGAAGCATCAGAGGTGCCATCTGACCCTCACAAAAGCAAGGACAGTAATTTGAGCTATGTTTGTGCCTTGCCTGGAGAAAGTCACCCCAAGAGCTCAGCCTGCAGCGTGGCTCAGGAGAGCTACGTGGCTCTCAGAGGAGCTCCCCACAGACATTTTCACCTAGTCTTGGCCAATACTCAGCAGGTTGAAATGAGATTCTGATGTCAACACTGGACCACAGAGACAGACAAACGTGACAGACTGGCTTTGTTGCACAGCAAGAGATGATTTGCATTGCTACCCCCACACAGAGAGCACACAAACAGACCTCTCCTGGCACAAACAGAGCCTTCAGGGCTGTCCAAGCATCAATATCTCCCACCTGAATCCCATCAGGTTTTGCAAGAGCTTAACTGGAGCCCACAGAACTCCCTAACCCCATTTGCCAGGTGAAGAGTTCTGCTGGCGAAGGTGACAGGATCCACCAGACAGACTCTGCTCCCCCATATTCCAGCTGCACCCACAGGAAGAATCTCCCTGGGAAGCAGGTGGCCAGTTTGTCTTGACTTAGCAGCTCTCCCCCTCCCCTCCACAAGTGATCTCAGCCCTGTTGATATCAACACTTCCACCCACCTACCCAAACACTGAGGGCTATGAGATATTGCTGCTTGCAACCACCTCAAACAGCTCTCCAGAGCACCTGCCTGGCCAATGTCACCTTGTTCCTCACACTGGCCCAAGACAGGGTGGGAAGAACCCCAAATCCAGCCCACCCTGCAGGGCAGCACATTGCTCTTACCCCAGTCATGCAGTCAGGTGGAATGAGCTCCTCAGCGCTCAAAGTCTGAAATCCCACAAGGAAGAACAGATCTCCCCATCAGATCTCCTGTCATACCCTCACAGCTGGTCATGACCGTGAGATGAAGAGCCCCTTGCAGTCCAAGTGCTGTTCAACATTCAAGGACAAAGGATAAGCAGCTCCAGATGCCAACTCTCATTAACCAAATATTAATAGAGCAGTGAGGCTGACACATCTCTGGCTTGTTTGTGTCTGTGATGTGCTCCAGCATTTCCAAAGCAGGGAAAGGACAGCATGGCCTGGGATGGGAACTCCCCCACCACAGCACAGAGCACACACAGGTGCCCTCCCAAGGTGAACCATCACAGTGAACCCTCCACACATCCCCAGGTGACATCCAATACTCTGTTTTGCCAGATGGCAGAGCCAAAGCCACACAGGGGCCTCAGCATCAGGAGCAGGAAAGGTTTTAGCAGGGTGGTGTCCTGTGTATCTACACATTGGTGCCATGCTCCCACCTCGGACATACTGCCACATCTCTGGGCTCACAACAAACCTGCCCCCCATTCTGAATTAGCCCACAGAACACAGATGGATCCAGTCAAACCAAGCCTAGATTCTCCTGCTTTTCTCTTTTTCTTGAGAGCAAGAAAAGCCCAACCAAAACCCGGAGAACATTCACATGCTGCAGGAGCAGCAGCCCCTGAGCAGGCTCCTCTCAGCCTCCCTGCACCACAGGAGTTTCTAGATCACCACCATCTGTTCAACCCCCAGATAAGGGGCTGACAGACTGTGATTCCAGCCCGATGTTGCACTGGGGTGTGGAGGCTCTCCTGCTCCAGGGAGGCAGGTGGGTGGGAAAGCTCAGGAGCACACACTGTGGCCCAGCCCCCTTCCCACAGCACACAGGCTCAGCAAGCAAAGGCAGGGGGTTTGCAGTCTGACACTCAGAGCCAGCCTGTGGCTGGGCCCCTGCTGCCATGGACAAGCACTAGGGATAAAGTCAGACCATGTCCAAAAATCCCTCTACAGCTTGCTAAGTTTTCCTGCACAGGAGCTGTCAGCTCCAAGGCTTCCCAATTAACCACTGACATCCCAAACTAGCACAGTCACAGCCAGCCTGTGCCTAGAGAGGAGGGAGTTCCTGGAGGGATTGCTCTGGGGCTGCAAGGGATTCAGTCCTCTAGGCCCACCAACCCCTCTCCAGCCACACTCCCTGACCATCACACACCCTGGGGTTGCCATTCCAGACCCAAGCAACAGAAAGCAGCATTTCAACATGAAAAGTTTGAAGGAATTTCACTCTCCTCTTCCCTCTATGCTCCCCAAAGTTCCCAGTGTCCCCCTCACCAGGCACACCAAGTCACCACACTTAGGACAAGCCTTGGAGCAGCAGAGATTTGTGGAGCATCTTCTCCAACCTGCTCTGGACACATGAGCTCCCCCCACTCATTGGGGAAAAATGGGGGGACAACAGCTCTGAGCTATTGCCCCACAGCTGACAGTGTGGCTGGACACAGGGATTGCATATCACAGGCTCCTGGAGGAGCCAGCAGATCCCCAGGCCCCTGCAGGGTGGGTAATGCTAGGGGTAGCAGGTCCAGGACAGTCAGAGAGCCATCCCCAGAGCAGGAAAGACTGGCAGCTACAGGGCCAGGTTATTTGGGAGGTTTCAGAGATACTCAGTTCAACACATGAAGCCATTCATCTCACTCCTAATCAGGTGTTGGAACAGTGAAACACAAAATCAACCTCTCCATGAGCATCCATGGGCAGAGGGAGATACTGGGGACTTGCCTGGCTCTCTCTTGTACAGGCTCCTGCCCACAAGCAGGAGGAGGGACAGGCACATGGCTCTGGGGGCAGCAGGAACCTAAAAACAGCATTGTCAGGACAGACCTGGCAAAACCAAGCACCAGCACAGCTGCTGCAACAGAGCCACCTGAGCACAGAGCTTGTCAGCCTGCCTGCCAGGAAGCAAAATGCACAGTCTGAGCCTTTCCAAGGAAATCTTAGAACTGCCAAGCTGTCAACAGAGGAAATAAGAATAGTTTCTGCATCAGAATAAGCCAGTTCCAGTTATTAGAAACCCATTAAAAATGCCTCTGGAATGCAGTGCTACCAGTGGCCCAAGTCACCTCCCTCCCGCTCCCTGTTTACCCAGGCTGACTTGAATAAATACAGGAAAAAAACAAAGTCCAAAAACTGTAGGGGGAGTGGAAGGGGGAGGCAAAGAGAAGAAATGAATGATGAAGCCATGCAGAAGGCAAGAGCCCTTCACCCCTGCAGTCCCTCGGGGACTCAGGGAAGCAGCTCCGCATCCAGCCAGACACATCTTTAGCAACGCGCTGCAGCACGCGCCAAATGCTGGAAATAAAAGGAGACAGCTCAGCCATATCCATCTCTGCACAAAGTAAAAATAGAGATGCCAGGAGCTGGGCATGTCTGCCTTCTTCCAAGGTGATTTAAGGAGAGCAATAGATTTCAAACTGCTTTTTCTCCTGACCCAGTGAGTTGCCCTCCTCGGGGGAGCTGGTGTGGCACCTCGGGCATGAGGAAAGCACAGCACACGCATCCCCTCCTCTGCCAGGGGCAGGCTGTGTGTGCACATCCCTGCTGCCAAAATCCAGCCACTTGCTGAGCAAGCACAGGCTCAGTGGTCACCCTGCAATCAGCCCCAGTCCCAAGCAGACGCCTCTGACTTCAAGTCCCACCTATGCCACACACCTGCCACAACAGGTATGGGCAGAGGGGGAGGGAAAAGGCTGCTGCCTCGGTCAGTTTGGCTTTCCTAGGCTGGGCAGAAGCGTCAGAACAAGTTCATAGAATCACTGAATGCCCTGAGCTGGAAGGGACCCAGGACCACCCAGTGCAGCTCCTGTTCCTGCCCAGACACCCCAACAATCCCAGCCTGAGCATCCCTGGTGTCCAAACACTCCTGGAGCTCTGGCAGCCTCAGAGCTGTGGGGAGCCTGGGCAGCGCCCAGCACCCTCTGGGGGAAGAACTCTTCCCTGATCTCCACCTGAGCCTGCCCCTGACACAACCTGACACAGTTGGGGCTGGTGGCTGTTGCAGTTGGCAGCAGCTCAGGCAGGACAAACAGACTCTCCTGTCATTTCCCTTCCTCTGCAAGGACAGACGAAGAGCTGGCAACCGAGCTCTGAAATGGCAC
>VRYO01002223.1:4433918-4459902 GCA_009812075.1 Sialia sialis
ATGAGCTGGGAATGAGCCATTTTCCATCCCAGGGGCCAGCAGCAGCCTTGGGAGAAGAGAGTGAATAATCCCCTGAACCCCAACCCCTCCCCAAATCACAGCAGTAGGGACCTGTTTTTGAAAGAAGGATGGGCTGTCACAGGATGGGCAGCAGGAGGTCACCTCAGCACAGCTCCACCTCGAAGTGACACCTCACAAGTTTGGGTAGACCCTGAGATCCTCCAGCCCTGCATCTGCGTGAACATGAGGGGTTTGAGGTTCCCCACACTGCCAGCAAAGCAGGACCAGATAGCACTGGGAAAATGGAAAGCCTGGGAGAGAGCAAGACTGACAGGCAGAGCAGGTTACTCTCAGTTTGTAGAGACTGGGTAATTCCTAGAAAAGTTCCATGAAAAGTGGACACCAAGAGGGGCAGATGAGGTTTTTCTACTGATGGCCTTTACACAGAAACACACCCATACAGCTTCAGACAGAAAGGGCAGAGCAGTAGACTCACAAGATACACAGCTCCCTCGTGTATGAATATATTGAGACTCTACTAATTAAACCAACAGCTCCTAATTAAATCTCAGCTGTCCCCATCCTTCTGGGTCCATCCAGTTCTTGAGACACAAATAGACTTGAGCATTTCACAAGGCAGTGAGGCAAGAGCAGAGCTTACAAGTGCTAGAGGCAGCAGTGGGTTTGGCACAAGGTTAAGGATTGTCTGGGGAGGTTTATTATCTTCTGCCTTCACCAGAGCCCTGCACAGGGGCAGGAAAAGGATCTGGCCTCTAACATGGAAGGAACTGTCTAGAAGATTTGTCTGTGCTTTCCATCTCAACTCAAATCCAAGCCTGTAGCCAGGCCCTGGGAGAGGATTTGTCTGGATCTGATGCACAGGGAGCAGCATCTCCCACAGCACCAGCAGCCTCCAGCTCCTGGAGGACTTGGCTGCTGCTCCCTGTGACCCAGGGGGACATCCCACCTCTCACAGCCTGGCAGGATCACATCATACACAGCACAGCTCTCTGCTGGGAGGCTCAGAAGGCTCCCAGTGAAGTTCTGAGTGGTTGCTATGTCTGACCCCTCTCTGTCCCCATGCTGCTGCCCGTGGCAATGCTCCTGCTACAAGCCCAGCTGCAGCCCCTCTGCAGTGGCACAAATTTTAGCATCATTAGCAATGGCTGCTCAGCCATTCCTCCCCAGGCTGGCACTCGCCCTCTGCACCTTGCAAGGGGTTGGACCAACCAAACCCCTCCCAGCGATGCAAGGCACAGTCCCTCCCTCCCTGACATTTCAGTGAGCTGATTTCCGGGGCAGCAGAGCCAGCCGTGCAAATCCAAGCTCAGCAAATGCCATCCCAAGAGCCAGCACTGCCTGTTGTCCTGGCTGTGGCAACAGAGTTGTTCCTGTCCACTGCCAGGCTGAGGCAGAAGGACCCATGTGGATGTCCCACCCAACCTGCAGAAAGCCCAGACCCTCCCAAAGCAGCCCCACACTGTGGGAAGACTGAAGCAGCTCCTCAAGACATCCTGGAAAAACTCCACCTGTAGCAACCCCAGGGGTGTGACAGCTCTGCCACTGGGGCAAAGTGACCCACAGTGATTATTTCAGCTATGCATGAATTATTTCAGCCAGAGTCCAGCACAAGGAGGAGCAGGTAGTATGGACACACAAAGATGTCTTCATTCCAGCAATGCAGAAGCCTCCAAAGGGAGGCTGGGCAGGTGTGTACCTGCAGAAAAGCAGGAGAACAAATCTTGTCCAAGTCCTTTCCCAGGCAGGTCAATCCTTCCCCCCGTTGCAAGCCTTTGTTTTTTTTTCCATCAGGCTGAGAGCAACAGGGAAACCTACATTTTCCAGCTCCTCCCCAAAACCAAGGGTTCAACATAAATCCTGAGACAAGAAAGCCAACTCTTGGGCTCCCGTTTAGAACAAACTCCTGCTCAAACTGAAGGCTTTTCTCCCTTGTGGAGCTGACAGGTTTATTTATAGCATCACAGTGTTTTATCAGCACGCTGGCTGCCCTCGGAGGAAGGGGTCATCTCCAACATCTGGAACTAAATCCTCAGCTGTGTACACTTAACAAGCTTGGCTCTGCACACGTCAGGCTGCAGGGGGAAAACTCACCAGTGAACAAGGCCACACAGGCTGTGGGAGGAGGATGAACATGTGCCACAAAGTCTGTGCCTTGGATCTGCCAGAGGCAGCTCCTTGGCAACAGGCATGAAACAGCACCTGCACTCAGGGCTTCACCCCATCCAGCCCCTCATCCTGATCCCATCATGCTACTGCTGCTGCAACCACCTCACTGCTCCCCAAACATGCTCCAGGAAGGGGATGCTGGGGTAATCCTTTCTACAAAACTACCTCTTGCAAAACCAGGACAAATTTGGGATTTTTTTTTAAGCTTCAGACTGATGTAGGCCCCAGTGCTGAGTCTGGGAAGAGCTGGGGAGAAACAGGCTTGCTCTGCTTGAGAGCCCACAATGGCAGAGCAGAGTCTGGACATGCCCTGGCAGTGCCTCAGACCAGTTTTGGGAGCCCGAACTTTCATCCCATCCTAAACAGGTGGCACAGTCCAGCAGAGCTGCTCCACGCAGTGCCTGCTGCCACACACAGGGCAGAGGTCAGCAATGTCATTCCTTGGGTACTCCTGCAAGGAGAGCAACTGTGCCCCACCCCAGCATGCTGAGGGACCATCCTCTTCCTCCCAGGCCAGGCTGGCACACACAGGCACCCCTGCATGCTGGGAACAGCCAGATCAAACAGCAGTGAGAAAGTACTTGGCAGAGAGAGGCAGATCTCAGCTCCCCAGGAATATCTCCATGCCAGCCACCCACCTGAGCCACACTGCCAGCACTCACAGCCTCCTCCTCTCCCAGCATCCATCCCTCCAAGTATTGGAGGGGAAAAGCACAGAGGCTGCAGAGGAGCAGAAGGCTGAAAGAGAGATGGAGGGAGCTCCATTTCCTGTGGAGCTTCAACTGCTCCAAGGTGTGAAGCCAACTTTAAACTCAAAAATTTTCTTTCCTTTCTGCTACTCTGGACAGAAATTCAGAGTGGGAAACTGTGACCTGTTTGGAGACTCCTTGCTCTCCTCCTAGAACTGCATTTGAGGCTCACTTCTGTTCATGCCATCCATGAGGAAGCAGCCTCTGTTGCTCTCAGGTGGGATGGACTGGGATGGGACCAAGCTCCAGGCAGGGCCTGCAGCTGCCAGCCTGGCACAGGAACACCTCATTTAGGATCTCAGCAGGGTCAGAAAAGTTTTACTCGTGATCCCCTGCACAAGACAGATTTATTTCAATAAATTTAATGTAGATTTAATTTACTCCATCCTTCTCAGGGGACCTGGATAATAAGCTGGATTGTGTGAGCCCTGAATTTGAGTAAGCTATGCTCTTCAAAGCTAAACAAGGCTATACATACATAAGCAGTCAGGGCACCTTAATCTTCAGCACCTGGCTTCTAGAGCAGCCCTGTGGGAAGGGAATGCAAGTCCCAGATGCCCAACATGCAGCCAGGCAAGTGGAACAGAATCAGCAGCTCACCCTGGCTCAAAGGAATGCTGATGGATGCCAGGACCTGCCAGTACTCAGCACTTCAGGCAGCCAGGGACCACAGCCACCCTTCCTCAGGCTGAGCAGTGCTAAAACAGAAGTAAGAAATTTCTTTTTTTTTATAGCTTGCCCAAAATGAAACAGGTTTCCACCCAGCACTTAACACTGCTTTAGGCCAGAGGAGCTAAGATATTCTGGTACATTGACTTGGCTGTCTAAAAAAGGAAGAACTGAGCAAGAAACTCCACCACAACCTACCACAGAGCACTGCAGATCCCAGGGGGGATGTGCTGGATGCTGCTGTAAGAAAACGCCCCTTGAAACTCATTAACAAACTCAATTGTTCTTTCCCAGCAAGTGCAGAGCTTGGCACCTTTTCCCACCTCGCTAGCAGAACAAGCTTCGATTCCTGTGGAGAAGGGAGGCTGAGCTCTCTGATGTCCTGGGAACATACCTGCGTCCTGGGAACACCCCTCTGTGTGCGACCACCGCCAGCCCTGCTCCACTCTTGCCACACCCTGGAGCAGGTTTGGCGAGCTCTTTCCCCAGACAGCCCCTCTGCCCCCGCCGCAGGAGCATCACCCTCCAAAAGCACTGCAGAAGATAAACAGCTCACTGATCAGGTTTCCCTACTCACCACAAAGAGGTTGATTCACCAGAGCCTACTCCCTTTTCAGACTCTTTCTAAATAAATGTTTCAAAGACTTCTGGAAATTCATGCTTAACAGGCTTACTGTAATACCAGAGCACCAGGGCTCCTGTGGGCCAGGCTCTGCTGTGGGACTGAGTCACACTCATTTTCTTCTGAGACTCTCAGATACCCTTTTCTAAGAGGTAAGGCTACAAGTCCTGTTGGCTCAGCTTGGGAGACCCTCACTGCCCCCCACAACACAGCCAGACACAGCTCTCCTGGCCTCAGCAACAGACAGCCCTGCAGATGCAAAGTTCAGGAGAGATGACACTTCTGCATCCCCTCCTGGGGCTCAAGGTGTGCTCCTGGGCACAAATTCCCCAGCCCCACTCTCCAGACGAGGAGCACACACAAAGCCAGCCCAGCACCTGGTGGGACAGGAGATCTGTCACAGGCTGGGTGTCCCTGGGGCTGTAAGGGCTCAGCACAGTCCACACTGTCACAGCCTGGCATCCTGAGCAAGCTTTTGCCTCCTCAGCAGGAGAAGAACTAAAGCAGCACACTCAGGGCTGCTCAGCCATCCTGGGAACAGGAGTTGTGGTGTGAGGGTTGGAGCCCACTTACAGGTAGAGGAGGCAGGAGCAACCACATGGAACCACACCAGGGTCTGTCCTCCTGCTGCTCCTGGCACTGAACTCACAACTCAGCACACAGAGCTGCTGAGACACCTGCAAATGATTTAGTGCTGCTGCAGCTCCCAAGCACAAGCAAGGAGCCAGCTCCCCTCCTCCTAGAAGGGGAAGTTTCAAGGGCTTTTTCCTGAAGAGCCTTACTTACAAGCAAGCCTGCATTTAGTGCCTCCTCATCCTGGCACAGGCAGGTTCTTGTTGGGGAGGCAGGAAGGCACAGCCTGGGATGAGAGATCCCAGCCTCAGCTGCTCCCTGCTGAAGATCCCAGCCTGGGATGAGAGATCCCAGCCTCAGCCGCTCCCTGCTGAAGATTCCTCACATCACATTGAGCTCTCGTGCACTGCTTTCGCACGTCTCAGTTGTCAAGAAATCTCCCAACCCCAGCATCTTCAGAGAAAACAGCCAGAATCCACTTCACTAAGCATAAGAGCTGCTCCTGTGATTTTCTTTGATGCCATTCAACACAAGCAGCTGGATTCTCTATTTATAGCAAGATCATCAGTTTGGAAAGATGACTTATGTTCTTGTTATCACCAGAGCACCAGATACATAACAAATCCTCGCTGTGCTGGGAGTGCTACAAGTTGGTAAGACAGTCCTCATGGTCAGGCTGGGCTCCTGAGAGATCCAAGCAGACAGAAAGGAACATCTGGAACCTGAGCTAAAGCTCTGGTTCTGACATTCAAACCCCTGCTGAGCTCCCCATCGAGAAGCCTCCAATTTCTGCCCATACAATGAGCATTTCTCCCTAGAGCTGTTGTCTTCCAAGCCAGTTTTATCCCACTCTTATTGCAGGGAATATTTGGGATTCAGGAGGGTGTGTTTGGGAGGGATGAACAGTGAATTGCTGCAGCATTGTTACGTCTGGTCTGAGCTGCCTGAGCCAGAAGGATTGTCAGAGAGCAGAGTGCCATCAGCAAGAACAAAGGAGTGGAAGTCACAAGCATTAGTGCTCCAGAAATGATTCATGCTTCTTGGAAACAGCTTTTGCTACAGATATCTGACAAACTCTGTTTTTAAATGAAGATTAAGGTGCTCAGAGATCGGAGTGTTTTTAAACTGGGTCTCTAAATAATTCCAGGCTGGCACTAGCTTGCCACCCTCGTCTTGTCAAGGGGGTCAAAAGCAGCCCAATACTTACCTTAGGACACTCCATATCCTCTCCACTGCCATCATCCAGCATCTCAAGATCCCAATACACCTGTGAGAATTTACTCAAGCCATGCAGTTCAAACTCATGGCACTGGCTGTCCCTGTGCACAGAGCAATACCCAACCACAGGCATCCACGTTGTGGTAAAAGGCCTCTACCCACAAACTTAGGGACAGCAAAACACCTCACTCCCAGCTGACTTGTGCACCCCATCACCTACTTGAAATTTGCCATCAGAGAGAGTGGGGAATGCAGATTTGCTATTTAAAAGCCATCACAAGCAGACAGAAACCTGAACACCTTTGTAGCATGGATCCATTTCATTTCTGTTTTGGATCCTGGACACGACCCAGGGACTCTGAGCACATGCAGGCACAACTGTGCACAAGGCAAAAAATATGCTGACTGGCAACAGTCTGGTCCTTTTGCTCATTTTCTCCTCTCCTAAGCACTTTGTATTTCTCCACAAGAGATTTAAGAGTGACAGATTTTAAGAACAGCACAAAAGGCAATTAAATTCCACAGCAATTCCTGTTGCCAGACTCCAGAGGTCACAGCCTGAAGGCTGCTGGATATCTCAGCAATCAGCCCTCAAGAAAAGAGGAACCAAACCAAAGCCCAGCCCCTGACATGTTTGCCAGGCCATTTCAGGAGTAGCTGCCCTGAGCAGGAAGAGGAGAAGACCTCCCGCAACACCTGGCAGAGCATCTTTCTCTATGCTTTGGTACAGGTCAGGTGCACAGAAGGCCAGACCACCCCACTCCCTTCTTCTCTTGGAAGGGCCTGAGCATCCCCTCTCCAGACAGCAGAGCATGATCCACATGCCCATCCTCCTCCTTGCTGAGAGCCTCTAGCAAGACTTCACCAAATCAAGTGACAGCTCTGTGTCTTCTACACACCTACTTCTTCCCTGGGGATGACTTACAGCACAGAGTGGAGCACGCCCATCCACGCACCTCCCTGGCTGCTCCTCCTCTCCCAACACAGCCAGGGATGGGGAGCAGCCTCAAGACCAGGGGATGGAAACGTACAGGATTCTTCCTCCCAGCCAGGGAGCCTCCCTGCCTCCTACCTGACCCCAGCCCTGAAAGACAAGCTCCATCTCTGACAGCTCTGCGCGGCTCCAGGGAAGGGATAAGCACTCACACCCCGTTTGTCACACTTGGAGGCAAATCAGACAGACAGAACTCCACTCCACTTGTCCTCCCATTTTGTTAAACAAGGGACGGGAGGCTGTGGCATGTCTCCTTGCCAAGGAAAGCAGCAAACAGTTTTTCAGCTGAGCACAAGTGGTGTGCGGGCGGGGGGAGCGGCTCACTGCAGTGACAAGAGACACAAACCCATCTCGTGATTAGTTATTGACTCCAGAGGAGTTAGAGCTCTAGCAGCAAGCCAGCCAGGAGAGCAAAAATCCCTCTTTTGTTCCCCAGCCTCAGACAGACTTGGCCACACAGCTCCCTGCTGTCTCTCTTCACACAATGAGAAAACAAAGTTAATCCAGCTCCCCTCCAGCAGGAGCCATCCAGCCTGTGGGAGTGATGCTGCAGAGCCATCTGGGAGCATTCCTGTGCAGCAGTGCCAGCCTGGCCTCACCCTGGCACCCACCACAGCTCCAGGACCTCATGGGACATTGCCAGGATCACCAAGGACAGTGATGGTGCTGCTCCTGCCCTCCAAACCCCCAGCTCTGAAGGCACCATGCTCCCTCCCCACACTGCACCCCAACAGAGGGAGCAGCCGTGGGGTCCCTGCTGCCCCAATGGTGAACAGGTGACCCATGCTGCCAGCAAAGGGATTTCCAATCCTCCTTTATAGGCAAACTTCTGACTCAGGAGAGAGCCAGACCACTATGCAGGGACTGAATCCACCTTTTCCCCAGCACTATCCCAAGCCACAGCCTTCCTGCAGGAACAATGTTTTCCACTGTAACAGAGGTCAAGTGGTAGGAGAATCATGGCCAACAGAATCCTTTGGTGTCACCCCATCCCCTCAGGAAGGGCACAGGTTACACATGTCAGAACCACCAAACTCAAACTTCTCCCACTGCCCTTCTAGGGAACAGAAAATACCTTTTAGTTTGGACACATGACCCAGGATTTCAGAGCCCTGCTCTTCACCCCCCTTCACCAGCAACTTTCTCTTTTCTCCATATGAGAAGTGAGAATATTTACTACATTTAATATCAGACAGGAAAATTATGATTCACAGGCTCTCCGCTGTGCAGAAACAGGAATTATGTATCTATATTTCTAGAGCATGAACAAACATGGGTACTTGTGTCTGGAGCTTTGTAGTTCAAGGGAGTGATTTTAAAGTCAAGTCATCCCTGCATAAAAACCTGGACAGCCAAATAACAGAGTGGAGAATGGCAAAGTGCTGAAATCTGTTCCGGAAAGCACTTGCTGTTTCTTTACTCTCAGTGACCTGGCAGAGAGGGCTGTTATTTTAACATTACACTTGTTCAGTGAAGCCTCACTGAACGGCAGGCGGGACCAAAATAATCCACATGGCCCCTGGAAGCCACAGAGTTGAGAGGAAAGTGCTTCAGCATCTCCAGGCAGCACAAGCTTTTGTTCCCACATGCTCCTGCTGGCAACCAGGACTGCCTGCCCTGCTCTGAATGAAGTGGCTTCCCTCCTCCTTCCCCACAAATTAACTCCATCTCCAGCTGTCCCTGCACAAGCTTCCTGTAAGATTAATTATTCTTTGTACACACGCGTTTGATGATTTACCCAGCAAACCAGGCACAATGATTAGGAATTCTCCATTTCCATCAGCGCTCTCCCCTGAGGCTCAGAAATTTTCTGGGCAGGTCCTTCACCCTGGCACAGGCACAGGAAGAAGTGTGGCTCCTCAGTAGGTCACCAAGGAGCAGTCAGTATTTGTGATGCTGCTGCAAGGTCAGCTGAAGTTGATGCACTGCTGAACAGCCCTCGTTGCCAGTCAGCACTGACGCCAGTCTAAGTGGGAACATTTATGATCCCAAAAGGTGTGTCCCCAGCCACGCTGCCCCATGAGCCAAGATTTCTCCTGTGTTTAGCAAGGCACAACGAGCTCTGTTTGTTTGCACTGTCACCTTCCAGAAGGTGTAATTTTCAAGAGCCAGAAGTTACCGTGTGAGGAGTCACTACAGGCTGGTTCCGGCTGTGATCTCACACACCACAGCACTGAGAAGTCACAGCGCCGGACTCGCCCGGCTCAGGAAATGGAAAGCACCAAGTCGTGCTGCTGTGGGCCAGACCTGCCAGGATGAGGACTTTCTGTCTTCTCCTGGAAGGAGTTTATTAGCCTGCAAAGTCACAGCTGGCCACAGAAGGTGTGTGTAGGGGTATATACGAGTTGATGCCACCCAGCTCTCCCCACAGCCCAGCAGGAAGCCAGAGCATGTCAGGATGCCTCAACCCTCCAGTGCTGAGCCCACAGAGCTCAACAGGGCTCACAAGGTCTCTTTCAGCAGGTAGTCACCTGCTGTTACACCAAAAGGATGTTTCAGCAGCTACATGAGACTCTTCCTCTGGGGGTGAGACATTTCCTCCATCCAGAAAGAAGGAGAGGGTGCCCAAGAGAGGTTTAAGCACCAGAGATCACAAGATACATAGCAGGAGGGAGAACACAGCAAAGAGTCACCTTGGGCTTGGTAGAAGTTGGTTTCACATCCAGTGTGACTTAACTGGGTGAGTTCTGACACCAGAAATGAAAAGTTTCTACCCCAGCTCATGAAGCCACTGTACAGGAAATTCAGCCTAAAAGAACTGCTCAGGTGACCTCAGCACAGCATGGAGCCCACCTCAGATTTTGGCTCAATGCTTCTGCCAGCTTTCCTAGTGCTCAGCTGACCCAGTTCTTTCCAAAACCCCTGCACTAGCCCCAAATCCCACCACAAATCCCACAGCAAAACCCCTCCCGAGTCCATGACTTGTATTTAACACCATACCCTGATGCTTCTCAGAATCAAAGCAATAAGGAAGCAGAAAGAAGAGACAAAACATGAAACACCTTCCTCCTCCCCTACAACAACAACACCAGGAAGCAAAGGAGAGCTGGTGTAGAGCAGCATGGGCCAGGTCCTCTCCAAATGGGAGTTGTAGAGGCAGCAGCAAGGTGTAACTTTGGCCAGCTGACAGCACAAGGGGCTAGCACACCAAACCCTCCAAGGCCAAATTCTTGTCCCTGCCACCTTCAGGAATGGATGGAAGTCAACGGGAAGGGCTGAGGAGGGAAGTCAGCCAGACTTCATTAAGAACATCTTAGCTGGAAGAAGTGCATCTGGGAGTACTCTCCGAGGAGATAAATGCTGGATCTGTTTTGCTCTGACAGGAGTTAACAGGCTACAAGTTTACACTTGTCCGAGATACTTTTTCCACAAGAAACTTCCAAACGCTATTGCAGGCAAATGGGAGAGGTGCTCGCAAAAGCAAGGCACAGGCATGCACAGGCACCATCATCCAGGCTGACAGCTCTTGAACTGAGACTTCATATTTTACATTACTTGGTCTTTTTTTTCCTCCTCAAATAATTTGTTACAAAGGAAGCAGCATGCACACACGAGAAGCAAGCAAGACCTCAGGGAAAACAGCAAATCGGTTCACATTTCCACAGCACTGAGCACAAAGCTGACTTGCAAACGTGAATGACTTCTCTAAGGCGGGGGAGGAAGCTCCCAGTTTGGATGATCGGAGCCCAGGAGCTCATTTCCCTGCAGTCCAGCCCTATCCCTGTGCCGTGCCGGACTGCACCAGCCACGGGCATGGCCTGAACCTGGCGTGGAGCAACAAAACCCCGCAGCTCCAGACCACTGCTGCCCAGCGGGCACTCTGCCCTGGCACACACAGCATCTCGCACACAGCCCGGACACCTCCCACTCTAGCAGAGCTACAACCCAAACGCGCGAGTTCATTGGAGCTGTTACAGCAGGGCTGCTCGCTGGCTGTCGGTGGGTGGGCACCACTCCTGCCAGGACACAGCATCGCCCACCTCCTCCCTCCTGGCGAGGCAGGGCTGCTGCCCACCGGGCACGGCATCCATCGCTCACCTCCTCCCATCGCCCTGCCCGAACACGTTCGGGCTCCGTCCGACCCAAGGCAGCAGGCTCGGGGGCCGTGCCAGGGCGATGCCGGCAGCCCTGGGAAGCCGCAGGACTCCGGGAAAGCAGAACGAGGCGGGCGAGCTGCTCCACCACCGCCCGCTGCCACCCTGGGCCCCCGCCAGCTCCGGAGGCTGCTGTGGCACAGCCCAGCGCTGGGTTGTTTTGGGAAGGGGGTTGGGAGGATGTTTGCTTATGTATAGGATGGGAGCGAAAAGTAAGAGGAGGAGGAAATAATCCAGCAGGTTGCTCCCATCAGCCGCTCCCGGCCGCCGCATGGCAGCGGGGGCAGCAGCGGGGGCAGCCCCGGAGCCGGGGAAGGGAACCCGGCCGCTCCCCGGCACCATGCCCACGGCGCCCCGCGAGCCAGGGCAGCCCGCGAACCCCTCCCCGGGATATCCGCCCCGCCGTGTGCCCCCGCGGGCACGGCAGGCCGCGGGCTCACCTCGGTACTGCAGCGAGCCCGAGAGCCGCACGGTGACGGTGCCGGCCAGCGGCTCGCCGGGGCTGTAGACGACGCGGCTGTCGCCCAGGCGGATCTCGAAGAGCTGCACCTTCCCCATGGCCGCGCCGGCCCGGCCGCTCTACCCTGCTCCGCTCGCCGGCTCCGCTCGTACCTGCAGCCCGGCCCGCGCTGTGCCTGCCCCGGCGGGCGGGACCGGACCCGCCCCGCGCCCGCCCCGCCCCGCCCCGGCCGCGCTGAGGGAGGGGAGCGGGGCGGGCCTGAGGAGCGGGGCAGCGGTGGCGGCCGGGCCGCGAGCGGGCTGGTGGGGCTCTGAGGGCCGAAGGAAGGGGGCAGTTGTGCGGCCAGGCTGAGGGGAAAGAGCAGGTTGTGGGGCTGGGCTGTGAGGGAAGGAGTAACTGATGGATCCCTTATTGGTAAGGGTCAGGCTATGAAGTTAAGGGAAAACTGACGTTTCCCTGACTGCTGTAGGGGAAGGAGCTGTTTATGGGGCTAGGCTGTGAAGGAAAGGGTAGCTCCAGGGATTAAGCTGTACTGGGAGAGAAGGAGCAGGTTGTGGGGCTGGGCTGTGAGGGAAGGGGAAGCTGATGGATCCCTGACTGCTATGAGGGAAGGAGCAGGTTGTAGGGTCAGGCTGTGAGGGAAGGAACCACTTGTGGGTCAGGCTGTGAGGAAGAGGGCTGATTGTGAGGTGAGGCTGTGCGGGAAGGAACTGGTTGTGGGGTCAGGCTGTGAGGGAAGGAGCTGATTGCCCAGCATGGGGCCATCTTGCCTGCTGGTGATCCTTGCTCCGTCTAATCTCATTTCCTCCCTGTAATTCTCCAGGCCCAGCTGTCACCTCTCCCTGCTCCTGTTTTTATAACCCCAGTTGCTTTAAGTGTCCAGTGAGAGGCAAATGCAAGGGACCCAACAGCCACCTGGGACTGGGGCTGAGGAGTCAGCGATGACCCCACGCTCTCTGTGGATCAGTGGGTGAAGGTCAGCGTGTCCCAGGACGCCAGAGATGACCAGCACACTTCATATCTTTGCCATGTTCCCCCATCATCTCTGCCTGATAGAATAAAACCCACATCAAAGGCAGCACCGGGAAAAGGCACCTCCCGCCCGCTGGAAAGCAGGCTGTGTACACAGGCAGAATGAATAAGTGTAAAAGGAGCTGTTTATCTGCAGAGCACACCCAGCCCGGACCTGGCTGGACAGACGGACGTCCTCCCACGGCCCCGCAGTGACACCAGCCTGGATATGTGGGGCTGTGGCAACCTGAAACCCTTCACAGGGCACCAAAGGAGTTCGTGTGCCCCGGGCACACAGGGGTCCTGCTGGGAAGCCTTTCCAGGCTCTCCCTCCTCCGGTGCTTAAGAGCAGCCTCTTGTTTCCAGGCTGCGTGTAGTCACAGGCTAAAGACACTTCAGAGTCTTGTGCCAAGGCTTTTTCTGCAGCTCATCTGCTCCCGCAGGGCGTACCCAGGGATCTGTCCGCACACCGCTCTCCTTGTGCTGCCCTTAGCTTTTGTTTTCCCAGGCTAGGCACGCCAATTTGCTCCAGCCTTTTTATTTTGTAAGACGAGCCTGCAGCCTCTTTCATCAGTCTCTGCAGCCCCTATTTAGCGCTGCCAGCAAAACCAAACAAATTAGGAGAAGGGAAGGGGGGGTGGGTGAAAACATCCTGAGCTACAGCGGATTTTACTGAACCCTTTTCCCCCGTGGAAAGTGGCCAAAGGCTCATGGTTTGAGGCACAGCTGGGGCCACCCCATCTCTGGGGCAGCACTGGCACCTCTGCCCCAGAGGGACACCACACATGTGACAACTCAGGGTGGAAAAATCCTTCACCAAACCCGAGTCCCTCATGCCATGCCACGGCTTCTCCTGACACAGAGATTTATGTGCCTTGTTTGCAGAGAAGTTAATTTTAAGCACAGCAAAGTTGCTCACCCAAGGTCATGACATGAGTTAAAAGGATTCCTGCACCAGGAGCTGAACAAAAGCACCCAGGCACAGTGACAGTACTGCAAGGATTTGTGCTAAGATACACAGAGTTCCTTGTCATGTCATGGCCAGCAGCGATGTCACAGCACTGATCCAGCCTCTGGATCACAGCTACAGTGTGTAGAGCAGTCTGTGAAATGTAACTGGATGGATATAATTGGAGCATGGAGAAGAGAAGGCTTCAGGGAGACCCCATTACAGCCTTCCAGTACTTCAAGGAGGCTTTAAAAATGGAAGGAAAGGGACTTTTTATATGGGTACATAGTGACAAGAGAAGGGGCAGTGGTTTTAAACCGACAGAGAGCAGGGTTAGATTGGATGTTAGGAAGAAAAATCTTTATTTAAAGGGAGGTGAGGCCCTGGCACAGGGTGCCCAGAGAAGCTGTGGCTGTGCCTGGATCCCTGGCAGTGTCCAAGGCCAGGGTGGACAGGGCTTGGAGCATCCTAGGATAGTGGAAGGTATCCCTGCCCTTGTCAGGATGAGATGACCTCTAAGTTCCCAAACCAGTCTGTGATTCTGCAATTCAAAGTATTCAATGCCTGCAGTGCCAGTGCACCCATCATTCCCCCGGTGATGCTGGATTCAGAAGGATTTTACTCATCGCAGTCAAAATGTGTATTTACATTCCTGCCTCCCTGCTCACCCACCCATGCTCCAGAGTCATTCCTCTTATCTACTTGTGTGAGGAATCAGTGGAGTTAAAACTCAGAGCAGCTTAAGAAAAAAAAAAAAAAAAGTAAGCTAAGGATGTTTGGTAAACTGCCACAATTTGCTTTCTGATATTTTTGACTGCTGTTTTGCTTTTAAAATTGTTTTGAAGAGTTTTGTTGTGGTGATGGTGGGAAATCTCACTTCCTCTGCAATCCGTGTGCTCTACCTTCCTCATTTTCCCCTTATTAAAAGGGAAATTTAAAGAGAGAAGAAAAACAAATGTCAAGACAAGCTTTAGAATAAAATTTTCCTTTCAGATGTCACCACATTCCCTTAACTTCAAGGAACATGAAATTTTCTGACAAAGAACATAGTAGTTATTAAAAGGAAAAAAATCATCAATGATTCCCCTCTCAGCAGCACCTGAGCCATGCTTTGCCTGCAGCACAGACGAGCTTCAAGCACAGCTGCTGGGTAAAATGTGCCCACATTTACCACAGGGCTCAGCTGCGGCTGCAAGTGCGAGACACACAAGACTCCACCATTAAATCACAGACATTGCTTGTGACTGGAATTTGTTCCCCTCTTGTCTTTCCAGGAGTTTCCAGCTGTGCATGCTGACACGGAGGAGGCGCAGCCCCATCTGACCGTGCCTCAGTTTCCCCTGCTCTGGGGCTGAGCTGGGACTGCTCAGGGAGAGGCACCGCGGAAATGCCCGGGCATACCTGGGCCGTGACTGATGGCGGGTTAATGATGGGCTGGGTGAGTCACAGCACGTCGCCCCTGGGGCAGTTTGTACCTCGCCGGGTCATTTCCACCTCCGACACTCCGGGGTTCGTGGCTGCAGGGGAGAGGGGCGAGCCTGGCAGGTGCTGCCTGGCACCAGAGCCTCTCCTGCCCTCTTGTTACGAGATGGATCTATCTCTCCGCCTTCAAATTCTCTTGCTTTTGATTTTCCAACCTCTACCCTCTCCTCCTGGGGTTGGCCAGGGTGTGACTTGCGGGAGCCCACCACACCCCGTAAGGGCAGGCACCGCAGTGGCTGTGATGGAGGGGGAAGTAAAGCAGCAGAGCTTTGTGGAAGTTGGCCTTTAGGTTTCTTAGGTTTCCCTTGAACTAAAATACACAGATGTGAGCTGCCATGGAGGGCTCCCTACACCACTACACCACTGACAGCCGTTCTGTATTCCTGTGTACATAAAATCCATTACCCTGATATATTTATGTTACACTTAGGTTTATTACCTTTCTAAATAATTTCCCGACTTCAGTCAGTGCCTCACCGCTTCTCAGCTGATTTGCTGGCGGGTAAACAACGTCATCTGATACCAACAGCAACAACAATTACTCATTTGTTTCAGGCTGACACCTTCCAGCAGTTCAGGCAGAGGTGGTGCCATTCAGCCCTGCACACCATCTCTCTCCTCACAGGAGGCCACAGCCAAAGTCCCCGGGCCTCTTTCTGTGGGTTCATCTTAGAGGCAGCTCCCAGGCAGCTTCCCCAAGGGTGGTGTTGGAACTGGATGTCCCAGCAGTGGTGTACAAATCTCTGGGATCACCATGTGATACAATTATAAACTGGTTTGGGTTGGAAGCGACCTTAAAGACCATCTCATTCCTCCCCATGCCATGTGCAGGGACACTTTCCTTCAGACCAGGTTGCTCCTAGCCCCATTCAACCTGGACACTTGCAGGGATGGGGCAGCCACAGCTTCCCTGGGCAGCTCTGGCACAATGTGCCAGGACTCTGCAGCAGCTCCCCACTCCTCCTGGAACTCCACCTGCCTATCAGTCTCACCAAACCTCCCAGACACAAGGGCCACCAGCCCCAGCACAACCTAACCCCTGGGAGGATGAGAGGAGAGCAGGAAGGGATCAGAAACCACCCACAGTGCAGAGCCAGGAGGTGCCACTGCTCAGGAGCTCTGCAGGGAGCCCAGGCTGCTGCTTTGGGCTCTATCCTATAGATGCTTCACCAACCTGTACCTCAAGACCATGCCCCAGGCATCACTCAAAGAGTAAGAAAGAGACTGAAATGTGAGGGGCTCTAACAGCACAACAAATAACATTGGCTTGCCCTCACACTGAGTTACCCTGATTGTGGGGTAACCTGTCTGAGACAGCACCCGAGGGACTGCCCTTCACCAGGCAAGAGAAACCCTGCTATGCCCCCTGTCACTTTGTTTCCACTCATCCCCTTTGTGCCAGCGTGCACACCTGCTCTTCAGGCCAGCTTTGGCCCTCGTTTCTTGTTCTGCTGTTCTCTGATGTTAAAGGGTCCTTTGGTGCCACATCCTTTCTCCTTGTGATGGTGTTTGCACATCAGAATAAAGACACCTCTCAATGTCTGTGGGAAACAGCAATTTGAGCTCTTCAAGCCTCTCCCTGTAAAGCATTTTCTCCAGCCCCCATGTTATTGTGCTGGCTTGTGTCTGTGCAAGCCCACAGACTGGCATTTGTGTGTCAACTGAAGCGTGTGTTGCAGGAGCAGCCTCCCACATACAGACACGTGCACAGACAGGAGCTGGTGCACTAGAGCTCATTTATGTCCTTACACACAGACCCTGCAGCTCACATCACTGGGGCCAGACAAGCACCCCTGGGTAACACACAGGATGCTCCTGACCTGGTCTTCTCCCCTATCCATTAACCTTCATCCTTGGGATTCTTAAAGAAGTCCTCCTAATCATCCCCTCAAACCATGGGGAAAGACAAGGGCAGGGGGAGCAAGTCTGAGGCACTGAGATCCCGTGGCCCAACTCACACCCATTGCCTTCACGTGGGTGCTGTGGCTTTGATCAGTTAATGCCCAGCCAGCACCTGGCAACCCTGACTAGAAAATCCTTAGAGAGAGGCAAGGCATTAATTACTATTATTATAATTCTAATTGCACTGCCTGGATTTCTGCTCTCCTTTGCTGGAAGAGTTCCCGTTGCTCAGCATGGGTGTGGGGAGAAGGATTGGATGGTGGGATGCTTGTCCTTCCTTCCCTGTGGGGTTCAGCATCTGCAGGGATGGCAGTGTGTTTGCAGGGTGTGGGAATAGGAGAATTCACTCAACCTCAGTGATCTCAGTGGGACCTTGCCTGAGAAAAAATTGAAACCACAGGCAGGACTCTCCTACTCCAGCATCACTCAGGATTTTGCATTTCTTCTGCCCTGCAAAATGGCATGTCACAGACTCATGGAATATCCTGAACTGGACGGGACCCACAAGGACCATCAAAGTCCAACTCCTGGCCCTGCACAGGATCACACCAAGAATCACACCATGGTTATAGGGGCCAAAGAAAGGCAGCAGTTGATTTTCCACATGCTGGAGCAGGCTAAGGTCAGAGGGTAAAGGGGTCTCCTCCAGGGAAACACTGTGCTGTGAGAGCAGGGCAGCCCCATCTCCAGTTGTCTGCTATCCCAAGAGATGTCCTGGGCAGGCAGAGGGAGATCTCTGATCTCAGCAGCACAAGATCACTGATACCACCTGAGGTGCAAGACATTTGGGTTCTGTATTTGACCTGGCTCTCACACCTTCCTCCCCTTCACTGCCCAGTTTTCCTACTTTCCTTTTCTCCTGTAACAATATCTCAGCATGGCTGCCCAGGACAGTGATCCACTACAGCCCCAGCCAACAGTGCTTTCCTCACTCCTGATGTTTGATCCTGTCCCTCCCAGTGCGGAGATCACTTCTCCACCACAGACTCATAACCAGGGAAGTGACATCTCAATAGCCACTGTGGCAAGGTCCACAATGACACCTCCTGCAGCACTTTCACCTAAATCCACTGAATTTCTTCCCAGAAATGGCTGAGGAACACTCCCACATTGTTGGCTGTAGGGGAGACAGCCTGTGACAGAGAGCCAGTGATGACAATGGTGACATGAGACCACCACCACCACTAGCTAGAGGATTGGATCTCTGTGTGGCTCAGCAGCCCCCTGCTAGGATTAATTCACTCAAGCATCCCAGATGTCCAAATTCCAGCTGATAAAAAGCTGTGGAAGGACTCCTTACTTACATGCCAGGGAGAAAAGCCACCAAGAAATCCCTCAACTCTCCACACAACCCAGGAGATGGTGCACCAAGGGTCACATCAGTGACACAGCTGGAGACCCCTGTAGTGCAAGGGTCCTACAAATACCCCTCCTCCGCCACACCTGGTTGCTTGTGACAGCTCAGACAATCTCACTCCCCGTCTCAGCTCACATCTCCTCACCCCACTGCTGAGAAAAACACTGCTTCATTTTCCTGCTTGTCACCAGTCACTCCATGTGTCCAGAGCAAAATACAGTAATCCCCAGCATGGAGAAACATGTCCCAGCAGCTGGTCCTGCAGGAATGCAAAAAGCAGTCCTCGTGGCACATCCTGGAGCAGGATGTCTGAGCCAAACCATGGCTTGGTGCAGGAGCAGATGCACCCAGAGAGCAAGGATCAGGGTGACACTGACCCCCTCCATCTGCTAAGAGTGGCTCCAGCAGAGCGAACAGCCCAACCACCACCTGGTGACACAGCCAAGGGTCCCCTTCCAAACAAAACCACCAAAAAGGTGGTGTAAGGCTTGAGCAGAGCCCTTCCCATCACCCAGGGCCTGGGTAAGGGACAGGACGGCACCCCAGCAGTGCTGGCACAAGGACCAGAAAACCACCCCAAGCCAGGCAAGCAGGGGAAGGAGTTAATGCCTCAGCCCAAGCTGCTGCTGAGGCAGCGCTTTGCCTCTGCCCGAGGGCACCAACAGCCACAGCACATTTATCTTTGTGAGGTAATGCTTTCCAAAGGACTTTGCTGGCTGGCTACATCAGAGGGGGGGAAAAAGCTGGGAGAGCAGAGGTGCTCCCTTCTACAGCACCTTGCAGCTCATCGAGGCTGCCCGGGGATTGTCCCTGACCAGGTGTTTCCCTTTGCCAAGTCATTATTTGGGTTTCCATGAGCTAATGCGCCAGACTCAAAGGTCACCGCTCCGAGAGCGGCCAGAGCCATCACGCGGCAGGTGAGTCACACCTGACAAACCTGCCCTGGCCAGAGCAGGGGGCAGCACTAAAACATTCTCCACTGCCAGGAGAGGAGCCATGCCTTCCCCATCCACACCCTGGCACAGGGCTGCTACCCTGAGGTGAGTCCCTGCCTGTGCCAGAGACCCCAGCCCGTGCCAGCTGAGCTGGTGGCAGCTACAGCAGCTGAAGGGAGATCCACAAAGTGTGACCAGCAGCCGTGACACCTATGCAGCCCCTTTGTGGCTCTTATACTGGTCCAATTGCCAAAAATCACACCCACTGTCCCTCAGAGGATGGAGCAGCTCGTGACAGATTCTAGCAGCAGCCCTGGGACGCTGCTCCTGCCAGAACCTCCCAGCTCTGTGTGGAGAAAAACTGCTCATCCCACCTTCACAGGTCCATTGGTGGTACAGGGTGGTGACAATGGAAATACAGGTGATTTTGGTGTGGCCCAGGGCTGGACCTGAGGAGGCAGCCAGCATTGGTCACTACGGGGACAGCAATGGAAAGAGCCATCAGAGCACCCTCAGTGCTCTGCCAGCTCTGCTCTGGTGGGAGCAGTGTAAGATAAGCCTCTACACTGCCCTCACCCTGCCTCTCTGGAGAAACCTGCCAAGGGACCACCACCCACTTTTCCCACTGGGACAGTGAGAGCTGAAGTCACTGCGCAAGCCCAGAGACCTGTCCTGACAGAAAATCCCAAAGGAGCTGAGTCAAGCAGCACATAAGGGACAACAGTGAGAGCCCCCAACACCTAGGGGAGCTATGAGAGTGCAGCCTGGCAGAAGGAGGCAGAGAAACACCCAGTGTGTAAGCCAGGAGGGCAGAGCCTTGGGGACCACACACAGATATCCAGGAGGTTCATCCATTAAACTAAAGCCAAGAGCAGGTCAGCTTGTTCCAACAGCATGGGTCAGAAAGCAAAGGAGGACAGAGCTGCAATGAGGGATGTGCAAGACCCAAACAGCCTTTCCCTTCCCCAAATTTAGTGGCAGTGAGAAAAAACGTTCTGAGCACTGAAGAGCTGGTTAATAAGCCTTGGGACCTTGGCCTAAGTACAAGAAGGGGAAAGAACTTGGTAATGCCTGAATAGTACAGCCAGGATAACTGTTAACAGTAGGCTGCAGCTCCCTGAGAACATGTGGATGAGGTGAAAACATCCCAGGCACAGTGTGCATCCATCTCCATGGAGCTCACTCCAGGACAAGACAATCACCCCAGCTCCATCTCGCCACGGATTTTATCTCTCAAGGCTGGAGTTTCCTTATAGATCAGCTACTGCCAAATGTGTCAGACTTTTACTTTCCCTGAACTACAATATTACAGTTATATTTCCCCACCCTCCCTTTATGCTGGGAGCTGAAAACAGTTCAGAATTAAACCAGTTCTTCTACTTGCAGCTGTTTCCCAGCAGCATCCACCACCTTTGCACGCTCCTGCCATGGCAAATATCACGATCCCAGCCCTATTACAGCTATTTTTACAGAGTCCTTTTAAAACCTGCCTTGCATTGACATTTCAGACACTGAAAACACCTGCCCTGATGGGAGTCAAGGCCAACAAATGCATTCAATTTGTGTTATTACAGTCACCAGGCTAGAGCAGCATCAGGAGAAATAGCTTCATCTATAAATACCAGGAGAAAGAGCTTCATTTCAGTTTGGATCATCTCTCCACTAGACACCTGCCTGCAGCTACAGCCCAGCCTCTCTCTCCTTCTCTTGGGCAGCTCTGCTGATATAATTTCACTGCTGGCCTTCCTTGCTGCAACCCCAGCACCCAGAGAAGCTGCAAAAAGCTTAAAGGAAAAAGAGAAAGGCATTATGGCAATTGCATCTCATCATCCTCTGCACCTCCCATCACTGGTATTGCTCCTCAGCAGCTGCAGGAAGCAAGGATTGAGGAAGAAATTGAATTCCTCACACTCAACACTTGATAATCTCCTGTAGGCCTTTGTACAACCCCCTCTCCCACCCATCAGGGCACAGCAAGGGCCAGCTACTCCCAGAGGTCCAGGAAGCCAGAAGAGACCCCTCAGCCACAGAGCAGAGTCTCAGATGCAAAGGCATGTCACTGTTCCAATGGAACCCATCCAGGGAGAGAAGAAGTGTTCACCCAGGAGTCTAGACCATCAGGAAAGCTCCCTGTAATAAGGCAGGTCTGAAATCAAGCCAGAAGAATCAACTTGTAGGTCAGGATGAGGCTTGGTGAGGGCAATCAGGGCAAGATACAGCCTGGGGATCTCCTGGCAGCTCTGCAGTCCATGGGTTAAGATCTGGGTGATTGACACTCTCCAGTAAAACTCCAACAGGGTGTGATGGCTCTGGCAGAGCTTAAATAAACATCTCAGAGCCCATGGGCTGGGACCCAGGTGGGGCTGGTTATGGTCACTAATGCCTGACAGTCATGCAGCTCTCAGCCTGCAGCTGGTGGGTGCTTGTGTTGGCTTTCCTGGCCCTGTTCCCCCATCAGTAGGACTGAGGGCTCAGGAGGGTGCTGAGTGAGCACAGGGAGCTGCTGCAGGTCATGAAGGACTCCTTTGATGAGCTGCTCTGGGAACATCTGGGGCAGTTCTTTGCAGAACTTTCTCAAGCCAAGTGCTGCTGTGACCTCACAGTGACTCTGCCCATCCCAGTGTGACTGAAACAAATGGGGACAGGGGCTGCTATGCTCTGTACTGTCACAGACTCTGCTGCCGTCTCTCCCAAGAGCAGGAGGACAGGCCTGGTGGCTCTTCTTACACCCAGGCACAAGCCCCAGCTTAACCCAGACTGCTCACTCTGAGGCCATTTGTGCCATACAAACATCCCCCAGACAGTGAGTGCTGCCCTAGAGCACTGCAGTGCTCAGGATTGCTCAGCTTTGCACCATCTAGATCTTTTTTTTAAATTTTTTTTTCCAGCAGCAGCAGCCAGGCCTGCCATGGTAACAGGTTTTCCTGGAAAGTCTGATTGCTGCATCTTCCCAGCAGTGAGGGAGCAGCAGGTCACAGGCAGCCTGACCCTTCCCCAGAGCCCCTTGGAGCAAGTGCCAGCTCAGATGTGGAGAGGGATTTAGCAGAAGCAATACAAGAAAAGCCATTATGCATTACCAGGTCACTGCTGCATCTCAGCAAGACGCTGTTGTCACCCAGGGTGTCCCTGAGGACTCCCCAAACAGCCCACCTGGAGCTCAGGTCAGGCTCTTGGGGCTTTCATCCCACATATTTGGGGACAAAACCAAGCTGAGAGCAGCTGGTTGCAAACCCAGCACCAGCCTGCTGACCACCCACCTGCCAGCCTGGGGGCCAGGGTCAGGCCAGGGGAGCCGCATGGCGCTGCTGGGGGCTGGGGCCAAACCTCTCCCTGACTCTCTCCGTGGTTTGTCCCTCTCCACTCACATTTCAACAGCAACAAATTGCTGGTAATGAGCCATGTCTCTCCGTGAGCTGAGATCAAAGATGCTCTTACACAAAACCAAAATATCATCAGTGGCCTTTAAAGGCCAGACTAAGCTTCTGAGGGAAAAAAAATTCAATTTTCTGTAGATCTAATTTGAAACCATTTTAATGCTCATTAAGATAGAGGGACCCAAGCAGATTGTGTGGGCTGGAAGACAGGGAGAGAAAAAAAGAGTTATTATTGACATTTTAGTTTAGTCTTTATTCTATGCAGAGCTCCCCACTTCTGGGCAGCAGCTTTGAGTAATGCTATTGTTAGCACTGGAACTGTAATTCCAATGTCCTTTTTATAACTGGCTTGGAAAAAAAAATCCTTAAGGCTTTGACTAAATTCAAAGTAATGGAATTTATAGTAGTGGAAAGAGACTTGTAAAGGGAGAAATGTGCAAACCCCTGTGCTGCTGCTCCCTGTCATGGGGTGGTCTCGGTGTTCACCCACCCTGGGCAGCCTCTGCAGCCCTTTCCTGGGGTGCTTGGTGAAAGAAGAGACCCCAAAGAATGCCTGGATGAAGAGATGAGGATGTGTCCCAGCTTGGTCACCCACTGGAGCCACATCTCAGAATCTCTTATCCATCTGCTGGGTCACAACCCTGGGGCCAGCTCTTCCTGAGGGCAACATGTCCCTCAGCAGCACCCAGCTCTGTTCCTCCAGCCTAGGGCTGGGATGGGCAATGGATACAACCCACAGGGTTTTATTTGCCACTGTCTGTGAGTGCTTGTGTGGAAATAGAAGATTTGTATCTGTCCTGTGGGTGAGGGTGGTCCTAGGGGCAGGTGGGCATGGTCAGAGCCTAAACCAAAGGAGCTTGATGTTTTCGTTTGCTGTGGTTCTTTTCTCCCTAAAAGTATTGCTGACAGTTCTGGTTGATGCAGGCAAGGGTTTTGTTGCAATCTCCTCCCATCCAACTAACTCGAATTTTGCTTTACAGCAGCATGAAATGATTTGGAGTGCATTAAGCAGATTTATTTTTCTTCACCTCCTAGTATTTCATTGTACTTCTGTAAGGATGCAAGCAGCCTAATCAAATCTGGGATCAGGTTGACTGTTAGTTATAGTCACTTCTCTTGGCATTGTGGCAGCTGTATTAGAGTAAAAATGTGAGGCAGGAATCCATGTTTTATACAGCGCCTTCTACAGCCACCTGCAAGGAGCGGGGAGCCACGCAGGGGTCGGTCTCTTCTCCCAGGTAACAAGGATGACAGGGAACAACCTCAAGTCTCTCCAGGTGAGGTTTAGGTTGGATATTAAGGAAAATTCCCTCAGCAAAGCGATTGTCCAGCCCTGCTCAGCACAGCGGAGTCACAGTCCCGGAGAGTTTTAAAAGCCGTGTGGATGTGGGGACATGGGGACCAGGGACATATGTTAGAGGTGGCCTCGGCAGTGCTGGGGCGGGACCCGATGGTCCAAGAGGATTTTCCCAACACAAACCGGGCTGCGATCCCTGTCCGTGCCTGCAGAGGGCACCAGCCCCCCAAATGTCCCTGTCCCCCCCGGGCCCGGAGGTGACACCGCTGGGACACCGCGGGATGCTCCTGCGTGTCACCGACCCCAGCCACCTCGGGATTGCTGCTGGGGAATGCTGTGTATAACATTGACCCATCCACCCAGGACACTCCTTCAGGAGAGCCCTGGATAAGTGATCCAGCCCCATTCCAGGTTGGATCCCAGCTGGGATCCCTTTGCTGCTTCCACCCATCACAGCTCAATGCACCAGGTGATGCTGGCTGCATCTCCTCCCAGCATTGTCCAACCCTTGGATGGGGACAATGTAATCCTTGCCACAGCCTAAGCCTCAGCCCAATGGCTGGCTCCATCCCCAGCACCTCACTGAACCCAAAAATCCACCTCCAACACTGGCAAACTCAGCAAAACTATTGGAAAAGCTCCTGTGGGAATGTGTCATTGTCCTTGCTTCCCCTGTGCTGCGGGCCCTGTGGGTGGCAATCACTTCTACTTTAGGAAAAACCCAAAACCCTGACATGTGTTTTCTGGCCCAGTTTGACCTCAAAAAGTACCAGTGAGGAGAACTGTATTTTGGCAGAGGCCAGCATGAACATCTCCAAGCATACAGTGGCTCCTGGCACCAGGGGACAGCTCAGAGAAAAGCCCCAGAAGTGCTTTGGGAGAGCTCATGATTGCCCCTGGAGCCTCACTACCCCACCGTAGAGAGGATGGTGCTTGGCTGCAGGGGAACCACAGAGTGAGACCCACAGTGTCCAGCTGCAGATGTTTCCATCTTGGGAATTGAATTGGGAATGTGAACTCACATGATTCCCAAATTTGACAGTGTCTGTGTAGCACAGTGTGATGAAAGCTGAAGTACTTCGGCCACTGGTGCAGCCAGGGAAGCGAACAGGAGTTGCCCCGCTCCAGATTTAGCTCTTTATTGATTTTCCAGCTGCATCCATCAGTCATTGTCCCAGTGCTCAAATTACCCATTAGAGACATATCATAGAAATGAGAGGAAAACAAGACAGGCTTGTGGTTTTGATGAAAAATGCTGAACATCCCAAACAGCAACTTCTGGAAGGAAAATCTTTCCTTTTTAGGGTGGGGACTGGGTTACATTTATTCTTGAACAGCTCAGAGGCACTGAGGGCTCCTGGCTGTTTGGGTCTGTGGCTTGACGTTTCCCAGCTCCCATGGTCCTTATTCCCTGAGCCACTGGCAGCACTGTGCCCTGCAGGAGACACTTAGAGGCCTCCCTCCAGTCCAGACTGTCACCTGTGTCAGATTCAACGATAAACATAAAACCAGTTGAAAATCCACATGACACCACTGGGGTGAAGATGATGTCTTCTGTCCACATACTGCTGCTTCCTCTCACCTACAGTGCCTCCCAGTTGGTGACTGAAGCTGGGTCACAGCCTGTAGGTCAGCTCTGTCTGAGATGCCCCTGGGACTGGAGGGATGCTCCCTGTGCTTGTATCCATCACCCCACAGCTGTGTTGTGGAGGACACAAGGGTCTGGGACTGGAGCTGCTGATAATATCCCATCGATATGGAAATGCCCCTCCTCAGGGTTTTACTACAGGAATTTCATAGGGTGGGGATGATGGCTTCAAACTGAAGGAGAGTAGGTTTAGACTACGTATTAGGAAGAAATCCTGCCCTGTGAGGGTGGGCAAGCCATGGCACAGGGTTCTCAGAGAAGCTGTGGCTGCCCCTGGATCCCTGGAAGCGTCTAAAGCTAAGTGGGACAGGGCTTGGAGCATCCTAGGATAGTGGAAGGTGTCCCTGCCCATGGCAGGGGATGGAGCTGGATGGGCTTTTAGGCCCTTTCCAACCCAAACCCTTCTGTAGTTCTGTAAATAAATCCATGTCCTCCACCTGGTGAACAGACTGCAACCCAAGGA
>VRYO01002223.1:4460902-4473801 GCA_009812075.1 Sialia sialis
CTGCCTCTCCCAGCCTGGGCTGAATGCTACCCCTGGGATCAACAACAGGGATGGGGTACATTGAGTCAAGCAACAGGCAACTTTGGCATGCAAAAAAAAAAAAGGGGGAATAAACTGCTCATCACTATGTAGAGCAGATCAGAGGAGTTTTTAATCAAAACAGAGCTAAATAAATACCATGTCTGACTGAGGCTGGAGCTGCTGTGAGCAGGACCACACTGCAAACAGGGCACAGGATTACCAAGGAGCCAGTCAGTCCTTCCCAGGGTTGCACCACCCACGGTGACTAAGCGCTGGGTGACGTCTTTACGGCTGCTGGCATGGAAGAGCCTGAGCCCAGGATGCCGAAGGCAGCCAAGAAGGATCTTTAAGAATTTGGAGCTAACAGCGGGGTTGGTAAAAGTCCTGCTGCGGCTCCACTGCTGATAAGCCCCCGCTTATCATCGCCACATCAGCAGCACGAGAGTCAGCAACCCGCAGTCGGTCAGTCTGACCACCTGCTAATGCAATCAGGGGCTCCCTGCTGCTCACTCCCAGATAAACCCAAATCCTCCCAACTGCTCCCCAAGGCCACATCCCACCCCAGCTGCCCGGTTCCCAGTTTCAGAGCAGGGCTCACACCCCATCACTCCACACGGTGTTCCTGCAGCCTCCCACATCCCTGCTCGCGTGGGGCAGCTCCCAGCTCTGCTCCAGCTGAGCTGTGCGAAGAGCTCAGGGTGAGTTAGGAGAAAATCAAGTGCACGTTTCCATCCCAGCAGTGCAGCTGCTCCCACCTAAGCAAAACCGATGTGGTGTTCCAGAGGAGCTGGGAGCTGCTGGGTTATTCCAGCCTCAATAAACTCGTATCCATCACTGGGGACGGGCTGCCTGGGGCCATCCACACCTACCTGGGAGGGCATCACCTCGGCATTGGTGCCGCAGATCTTCACCCCCGCATAGAGACAAGCCTTGTAGTGGGACTCCACAATATCACGCCCGTACACCTTATCTGCTCCAACCCCGCAGTAATAGGGGCCTGGAAAGAACAAGGAGTCACCAGCCAAGGAAAACTTGGGGAGCAACAACAGCATTGTAGTATAATCCCACACCCCCAGGTACCTGCTGCCACGGGCAGAGGATTTAAGGGAATTAAAATGTTTTCTCGCCACAGGACATCAAGCACCGGCCCCAGCTTCAGTGTGAGCAGCTCATCTGTGCAACCTCAGCCTTATCTGGGCAGTTAAGCAACGCTTGTAACACATCAACTGGGAGGTGGCCTCGAGATAAAGAAAGTTTGGTCTGCCCCGGGGCACCTCCCTCACTCTCTGAGCACATCAAGCAACCGAGATTGTTGTGACAACAGCTGGCATTGTTCTCTGCTAGAAAATCCAATTCATTGGGGTTTGATATCTTCCTCATTCAAGCAGGTCAGGCAAAGATCTCCCCGCCTGGGGGAAGGGAGATGTTGCAAGCAGCCGGTCCGCACAGGAATCAGGTTGGGAAACCTCTGGCTCTCTCCCGGTAGACAGCCAAGGAGCTGGCTCGCTGCTGCAGGAGGGCACAACACGCCATGCCAAGCCCTTTCCCCGACAGCCAAGGGGAGGAGGTTTTTCCAGCCCGGTTCTCCAGCCCTTGCCAAACAAGTCGTGCAGCTGAGCTGTTTGTGCAAGCCGGGTCCGGCGGGAGCGGCGCGGCTCACGTGAGCCACAGGGCACCAGGTGCTCCGGGCAAACAGCCCCTGCCTGGCCTCAGCCCCGGTGGCAAAGCTGCTCCGAGGCTGGGGGTGGGGAACTGCCACTGCCCAGCACCCCGCAGGCAGCAGGGCAGGAGCTGAGGGGACATTGGGGCTGGGGCAGGAGGGAGCTCTTACCCTGCGGGCCGGGGAAGCCGTTGTCGGGCCAGCCGTAGGGGTGGCCATTGATGCCCAGCAGTGTGTACTCCTGCTCCATCCCGAACCAGGGGTGGCTGTCCTTCACCAGGTCCATCACTTTCTTGCACGTGTGTCTCAGGTTGGTCTCTGGGAGCAGAGAGGTCCAGGTTAGAGCCGTGCTGCGAGCCAGCACCCACCAGTCTGCTCCATCCCTCTCTGAGGCTCCACCACTGCCAAGTGCTTCCCACAGAAGCCTTAAGGAAATCATGAATAAATCCCCCTTCCTGTTCACCAAATTCCTCCTCTCAGTTACTCTATCACCACAGCATCAGGCCACAGGTCAAGAAGGTTTAATTACCCTGTGCCCCAAATCACTGCTGATGGTCCATGAACATCGTCCTCCTCTTACTCACTGAGAAACCAGGAGCTTTACCTCAGGCCCATCCTACAGGCATTCAGCAGACATGGGAACAAGGACTTCCATCGCTCCTTCACCTGAATCCTCTTTCTACCAGTCTCATCTTAATGATCCTTATCTTTCTGCAGCTCCATCGTTTTGATTAGCGTCCAGACTGGCTGGCCCTGCCTTGGCCTTTTGAGGTGCTCAAGGCAACTGGGGCTTTGCCAGGAAAACACAGATAGCAGAGAACTGTCCAGACATGGGACAACGTGCCAGGCAAGGGGAATGAGAGCTTGGACCAAGACATCAGCAAAAAAAATAAAAAAACAACAACTGCTGTGACAGGGACAGGCAAGCTCCAGGCTGCACATTCTGCTTTAACTCACAATAAAACCCCAGAGCAGCTGCAGCAGAGCACGGGGCTGGAGGGAAGCAGCAGCAGATGGGATGCAAGGGTAAGACACAGCCCTTAAGGTGCATGGAAAAGCACCACGGGAAGGGCTGGAGGGTGCACCCCTCTGACCATCAGGGCTCTGGGCTCAGCTCTCCCTGCCCCTGGAGCCCCAGTATCAGGGGCTCTCTTTACAAACTCCTCCAGCGGAGGAGCTGCCGGGCAGGAATCTCAGCGAAGACACTTCCCCCACCCGTCTGGACGCTGCTGGAGGAGGAATCGGCCCCGTCTTTCACCATCCCTGCCCGCAGCCCCCGCTCTCCCGGCAGAGCTGCATCACCCGCAGATGTCCTCTCCCTCCCCCTCGCACCCAGCGAGGCACAGCCCTGCTCGAGTGGCAAATATCCGGTTATTTGCCGGCAAAGAACCCCTCCGGGAGCCCCTCAGCGTGTCCCTGCAAACAGGCTCCTTTTCCTGTGTCTGGGGCTTTATCACAGGGACAAGACGGACTGCAGACTCGCTGATAACACGCGGAGCCGCGCGTTCTGGGGCTGTTTGTGAAAAGTCACTCCGAGCGAGCACACGCCGTTTCAGCATCTTCTCCTTCCTTTTCTGCAGCCTCCCACCAGCGAGAAGAGCAGCCACAACCCCGGCACATTAAAACAGCCGCACTTCCAGCCCCTGCTCCCCCCGGGGCTGGGCGAGCTCGGGATCAAGTGCCGCAAATGAACTCTACATCTCGCTGCTCTCCTCGCCCTGTGCCACTAAAACAGGTTCCTGCAAACAACCACAGCCACCAGCGCTGAGATTTCGGAGCCTCGGGCCAAGGGCTCGGCTCTCAGCTGCGCCCCAGGACCAGCGGTCTCGAGCAAGCGGCCCCTGGGGGAGGTGACACCCTAAATTATAAAGGGGTGACCCTCGGGAGCCGGGGGTACTCACCTGCGGGTTTCCTGTTGTACTTCAGCACTTCGCAGAGCACCAGCTTGTTGGGATCCAGGCAAAAAGGGTCCCTGAACATGCAGACTGGCACCAGGAACATGTCACTGTTGGAACCCTCTGCTTGTGCCGTGCTGGAGCCATCGAAATTCCACTCGGGGACATCTGTGAGGCAGAGGGGGGACGGAGGTGGGAGTGAGGTTGGGAAAAGGTCCACCTATGAATTGTACCAAATACTGGCGGCTCAGATCCGGGATGGAGCGGCCAAAGGGCGCCGAGTTCCACAGGATGTCAGCCACAAAACTTTTCTTGCACATCCCCGGAGCCCATCGGTGCTCCCTGAGCATCAGTGTCTTCACCGCCCAGCACCATCAGGCACGGGGCAGGATCAGTTCCAGCCACTCACTCCCTCTGCCAAGCCCTCACCCAGATGCCAACACGTCTCCGTGCTTGTTTGCCTGGTGCAAAGTGGAGAGGAACTCATCCTCCCCTTCCCACCCAGCGCTAATAGCAGAGATTAGCGGATTAAGCAAACCCCAGGGACGCAGGTTGGATATTTGTTTACCCTGCTGCTTGGTACAACCCCACTGGACAGCTGCAACAGGTATCACTGGTGCCACGCAACCAGGAGAGCCCGTCCCAGTTCCCACCGCCCGAAGCAGCCCAGAACTTTTCCCAAGTGATGCTCAGGGCCCTCCACCACAGCACCCATCACCCGGAGGGACGAGCAGCCACTTACCTTCGATGCTCTTGGGCTCCTTATCGAGAGTCCTGCTCTTGCAGCGCACTCCCTCGCCGCTGCCGTCGATCCACACGTAGGTGACCTGAACCCTGCCATCCTGGGGCAGCCTCATGTACTGTTCCCGCACCAGCTTGTTCAGCCTGGAGCTGTGCGACACCGACATGGCGACGGCCCTGCGAGGGCGCACAGGTGAGTCTCCCCGCGGGGATTTTACAAACCAACCTCCCAGCCCATAAGAAGCCACCCCGACTCCCCCCCGGGCGGGACTCGAACCCGCGGCCCCCGCGCTCACCGGCCCTGCCCCAGCGCTGCCCGCGCCCGCTCCGCTCCCGCTTTAAAGGCGCCCGCGGTCGGGGGGCGGCGCGGAGGCGGCTCCGCCCCGGCCCCCACCTCCGGGACACCCACTGAGCGCGTTTAGTACTGCTTTCTTTTCTTATTAAAATATGACTTCTTAAAAACGACAGCTATCCCAGCATCGCTTTATTTAAAAAGTAGTGAGTTACTGGGCAAATGACTTCTCATTTATTAAAAAAAACAACAGGTGTTACTTGTTGAAAATTATATTTTCCACCTCCGGTCCCCTCTCTGCGGGCCCTTTTGGTCCCTTGTTTGTGTAGGGTTGCCCTCGTACATGTGTACAGGTGTTTCTCCCAGCGCTGCGAAGTTGCTGTCGGGGCGGGGGAGATGGAGAGGCTCCTGGGTCGTGCTCCCCCCAGCACCCCAAAAGCCTGGCTGGGACCATGCCCCGTGGATGTGTGATGGAATGGATCTCGGTGCCTGGGTGGTCCTGGGGACAGGGCAGGCAGCCTGGCAGCCCTAGCGTTACCTCTGTCCCCCCATCCTGCCCCGGACACCCCAGGAACAATCCCTTCCCACCCCGCCCCAGCTTCCCCCCGGGGGCTGCAGGGCTGGGTTTGCCCCCAAGGCTTTCCTTGGAAGGGAGGAAAGGCTGAGGGCGGCAGGGAGAGCGTCTGGGAAAACACCGCAATCTCCTACTTCAGCCCTTCCCGTCTTTAAACCGCTGAGTTAAAAGCACAATTTTAAAGCAGCAGAGCGTAGTAGAGTCTCTTTAAACCACCTCAAACTGTCCACGCTCAGCACATGCTCTGCTGGAAATAGAGTCAGCTAAAAATCCTCAGCCAACAGGTGTGAATTTGAGTCGATTATTTCAATATAGCAGCAATTTCCAGCTATTGAACCGCACGCAGATCCAATTAGGTGAATTAAACGCCTCGCTGCCTTCCCAGTTTTCCATAGATCCTGCCTGAGAGGCTCCCACGTGTCAGAGCAGACAGACCCCAAATGTGCCAATGCACAACCAGCACGGGCACAGCCCGTGCCGCCGCCTCCGGCGTTTATTGCAAATACTCCCGGATTTTTTTTCTGGGAGGAGGGCAAGACTCCAAACAACCCCCTTCCCCCAGCAAACCCGGCGGGGTGAGCGCGCCTCGACTCCCCAGCCTCGGGTTTGAAGCAGTTCTTCGATGTTACAAAAGGAGAAAAGACTTAATGGCATGACTGGGCTCTAAAGCAGTTGGCTTTCTGCTAATTCCCCCGGTTCTTCTGCTTGTGGCTGCCTGACTCACCCCCAGGAATGTTTTTCTGCAAAACACCAGGGCAGCTAAAAAAACCACGCTACGGTTGATTGCCCCCCACAGGACATCTCCTCCCTGGGCACTGACCCAAGACATCAGCTCTGTTTTTCTTCTGAAGGTGTTTTGGTCCCGCAGGCAGATAAAGAACCGGGAAGAAACCTGAAAGCACTTAGGATTGCACAAGAACCAGGAAATGAGATTGGCAGCGAGAGAAGCAAAACTTAATTAGCAATTTTGGTGACCGGGCGGTGACATCAGTGGCAGCGGGCTGCGGGCGGGCCAGACGTCACCCACCCCACAACTCGTGGGTGCTGCCCCGAGCAGAGCGCCTGGGACGGGGCTTGGCACACGAGGACGTGCCAAGGAGCTCCCTGGAGCAGCGGTGGCAGAGCCACCCGGGTCTCCCCCGTGTCCTTGACGCCGTCCCGGTGACATTCAGGGTCTCCTGCAACTGAAGCTGGGGTGCAGCTCGAAAGCAGCCGCCTCCCTCTGCGGGGTGTTTCAGGGACACATCCACGAATGTGGCTGCAAAGCTCAGCATTTCCTCATTCCTGTTTGGAAATCGTCCCGGGGCAGGAGGAAATGCAGCCCTGGGTGTGCAGCCCTTTCCCGGAGGCGTTGCAACACGGAGCCAGCGCCGTGCCGGGGAGGCGTCAGCGGCTTGGCTTCCATCTCCATCTCATCTCCATCTCCATCTCCATCTCCATCTCCATCTCCATCATCTCCATCATCTCCATCTCCATCTCATCTCATCTCATCCCTATCTCCATCTCCATCATCTCCATCTCCATCTCCATCTCCATCTCCATCATCTCCATCTCATCTCCTCAGGGAGCTGGACCCCGAGGGATCGGCCTCGGGGCTGGAGAAGCTGCTGGTGCTGAGCAGGAAGCTCAGAGATGGATCTGCATCCCTCGGGAAGGATCGCAAGCCCCACCCGAGGAGAGGGGAGCTACATCCCTCACATACAGCAGGACCAGCACCCTGTGTTCATTGTGATAGGAGGGTCCAGCCAAGACCCTGCACCTTCCTGACTGGGCAGGGGAAAGGCTCATTTTACTCCCATCCTGGATGTGCCCCCCTGTGCAGAGACACCCCGGAGCTGGAGTGGGCTCAAAGCCAGGGAGAAATGAAACCAAATCCAGGCTGAGTTAACCGGGATTGGGAAGCAGAGCTCCTCTGTGAACAGCTGGAATCACTGAGCATCAAAATCCCCAAAAGGGGAAGACAGAACAAACAACAATAATCCCTCACCTGGTCAGTGCCCACGTGCCCCAGGAGGGCAGACATGGTAGGTTTATAATGTTTGGGGACAGCAGGGACAGCAGCAGCACTGGTGCACAAGTGTGGAATCAGAGAATTCCTAAGGGTGGAAAAGGTCCCCAGCACTGCCAAGGCCACCATTGCACCAGGTCCCCAAGTGCCACGGTACCATCCCTGCCCAAACACCACCCCGAGGCAGCTCTCCAAATATACAAAATTATTTCATAACAAAAAGGATTTTAATAAGCAAGAAAATACATTTCTGCTGTATAAGGCTGGGCACCTGCTTAGTCAGTTTTTCCTGGGATCAAGCCTTACCTCACCCCAGCCCGATTCCAGCCATTTCTATAGCAACAACCCTGTTACACCAACACAGCGAGCACAATTCACACCTGCATCCTCGAGGCTCTGCAGTAACATTTTACCCCAAACAAGCCCACGCTCTGCAATCAGCAGGCTCCTGCCTGCTCCGCTCCACACCAGGTACAGTAAATATTAACTGAGGCTCCCGACTCAGGGAATCAGTGACTGGCCCAAGGTCGGGCAGGCGGCAGAGCCGAGGGCAGGACAGGGAGCAGGGGTGTCCTTGGAGAAGTAAAAGGTCACAGATTAAATCTCCAGAGGACTTTGTGAAGCCCAGAGCTGCAGCAGACAGGTTTCTCCACACTGAGGACAGCAGGGAGAGAAGCTGGTTCTGCTTTGCTGCTCCAGCCTGGACTCACCATCACCCCTGGTGCCATCTGGGATCTCAGGGATGCAGGATGCTGCAGGGCTGCTCCCCTTCCCAGTGTCTGTTTTTGGAGGGTGATGGATAAGTCTGGAGACCCATCCTAGGGAGATCTGGCCAAGCCCTAAATACTTCCAGGTTTTATCTCTCCGACTTTGAGGTTTTATCAGCCTGAGCATTTTCCAGCCTTGCCAAAATACATCAAAGATATTTTTGCTTTGATTGGATAGTAATAAATCATTAGGGAATTTTTCAAAATTGAAAATCTTCAATAACACAACATGTTTTACCACAAAGGGTGGTAAACATGATTTACCTCCTGGGGTGACTTTTTACATCTTCCCCTGATGATGCAGCAGGGCAGGGGGCTGTCAAGAAGGATTGTCCCTGGGCACAAAGCAGGAGTTTTTGGATGGAGAATTTGGGTTTTGCTCTAAATCATCCTCCAGGATCCAGGACGCTGCTCAGAACTGAGGGAGTTTCTCGCAGGTTGTTAAACCCCCGGAGCCCTGGAGCAAGGATTCCCCTGGGAGAACATTCCCTCTCCCAGGTTCACTGGGAACAACCCGGGCTGGTTTCTGTCCTGCCAAACAGCTTGGAGGGGAGATTAGAGGGAAGGCAAAGAGCAGCATCGGCAGGAGGAGCCCGGCACAAACACCATAAAGGGATTAGAGGGGCTGGGGGCAGAGCAGGTGGGAATTTTCCTGCGTGCACTGTGCTGGAGGAGATGGCTTTTTCCAGCTGGGGAAAGCGGGGGGATGCTGTGGGGGAAGGTGGGTGGCCCAGCAGGGCTGCAGGAACGGGCTGGGAATGTGCTGGCATGTGGCAGGAGGTGGCCAAGGTGGGACAGAGCCACACTAAGGGGTCAGCAGAGACCACCCAGTGCCCAGGGAGGCTGTGCTGGCATTCCCTGTCCCCAGGATACACCACTTTTACACTTTTCCTGCAAAACAGCTGAACTGAGTTTTCTTTCACAACTAAACACATTTAGGCAACAGCAAATCTCCTTAGATTTGCACCCAAACTGCTTTTCCTTCACTCAAACAGCACTGCCATACCTTCTTCTGTGCACACACAAATATGTATGACATATAAATACATATATGTATGCACATACTCACCACTGTTAATGTCACACTGGAATACACCTGGGAAAGCCACAGTCCCAGCCCAAACAGCCCTCAGTGGCCACCAAAGCACCCAGCACCAAGCCTGTAAAGCTGAAATCCTTCCAGCCAGACAGGATCCCCTGAGGGATTAGGAGCCCTCATCCCCTCTGCGAGAGCTGCCAGGGCAAGCCAGGCTCTCTCACAGCACAGAGCTGCACTGGGCTCTGTTTGCAGAAAGCTCTTATGAATGATTTTCACACAATCACGGAATCAGTGAGGTTGGAACAGACTCTGAGCCTCCTTTCCTCCAGGCAGAACAACATTCTGGAGGTAATTTTCAGCTTCAGGGGTGTGTGTAAGGGTAGGGCTGCTCCCCCCAGCAGCTGAAGGGGTTCAGCGGAGCTGCCCTGAGCATCTCGTGCAGCCCCTGAGCAGCCCCACTCCTCCAGCCCACAGACAGAATAAACTCAGGTATAAACCCCAAATAACTTCCCTGACTGGCTTTCATTTGAATTTACTTTATTTATCACTTTACTGACCTGTGACAGTCCCTTCAGGCTGTAGGAGAAGAAATTATGGGAAAAGGAGGGGGCATGTGACACATGCCCAACTTCAGGAAACCAGAGTGAGAGGGGACAATCTGCAGCCAAACTGCTGATTGCCAGAGCAGGAAAAGCAGCAGCACAGGCACGAGTAGGAACCCAAACCCCATGGGATAGGTGAGCAGCTGGGCTGAATTTCACCCAGACCTTTCCTGGGATCACTCACAGGCAGGAAGGAAAAGCTGTGTGGGACACAAACCAGGGCTCACAGGGGAGCAGTGGAGACAGGGCACCACAAAGAACCAATTTCCCTGTGATCTCTGCACAGAAGGACCCAGCAGGCTCTGATTCACAGGGGGAATTACTTTCTCATCTCTTCAGAGACAGAAACCATGAGCTGGAGCTCCCCACGCTGGAAGCAGGAGCCCTGTCCCAAAGGCTCACCCAGCTCTTGGCTTCAGGGAGAGGACAAGGGACAGAATGAGAGGAAGGTTGCACAAGGGGAGATTGAGGTTGGATATTAAGGAAAAAAAAATCATGTAAAAGCTTGTAAAGCACTGGCACAGGCTGCCCAAGGGACTGATGGAGTCACCATCCCTGGAAGTGTTCAAAGAAATGTGTGAATGTGGCACTCGAGGACATGGCTTAGTGGTGAACAGTGGTGTGCTGGGCTGACAGTTGGACTGGATGATCTCAAAGGTCTTTTCCAGCTTTAATGACTTTGTAATTCTGTGATTGCTGCCCTGTGACATCCTTCCCAGACTCCAGCCAGAATCCTGCGCTGCAAACCCAGGGAATTTTTACCAGCAGCCTTTATTTCAGCAAAGCTAAATACCAAAAATCTCCAAGTGCATCAAAGCTCCACGGCAGCAGAGTGCTCAGAGCAGAGTCTAAACAAGTGAACCACCAAAAAGATTAACTCCCTTTTAATGTAAATAGAATTATCAGCCCCAGCAGTGGATGCAGTGGGGCAGGCCACAGCCTCCTCACCCAGCTGGTTTCCCAGCCTGTATCCTGTTTGGCAATCCCAGTTTGCAGCCTTACACAAATGCAAAGCTCTTTCACTTCCCTCCCTGCCCACACTGAGCCCTGGCTGCAGCCAGCAGAGCCTCCAAACCAGAGCCACTTTGTTTGTCCAAGTCATGAGGGGATTTTTCCGAAGAAAACAGGAGACTCCTCGCTGGTGGTTTTTGTTTTCTCAGTGCTTACCCAAACCCAGTGCTTTCCTCAGCAATGTCATCTCCTTGCAATCACATGATTTTAGGAGCTGGGACTTTCAAAGGGTAAAAAAAAAATGGATTAAGCACTTTGAAGGCAACTTTAGAGCTTGTAAGGTTTGGACAAGGCTGCCTTGAAGAGGTGCCATGTCTGAGCCTCTAGTGCAGCTGGGGATGGGGTTTGGGGCCCAAAGGTTTGTTTTCTAGGGAAAAACACCTTGCTGCCAGCTTATTGCAGGCCTCTTCACAAAGAAAAGGTGAAGGTAAATCCTGGCAGGTTCCTGCAGAGCAAAGCAGCCAGATGTGCTTCAGCACTTTGGGCACTGGGCTTGAACTGCAGAGGCTGTAACCCCCCCAGATCTACAAAGGTAGAACCAGAACTCCCCTTGGTGGGGTTTTAATGTGAATTTAAACCAAATCAGAGCCCTAGGAAATGCCTTGTTCTGGGTGAAAACACTCTCTAAGCACTTCATTTTGGCCTTGTTTAATTCCTTTTGGGGGTAGATTTGTCCAAAAGGAATTCCTTTAGCTTTCCAGCAGGGCATCCCCATCCATGCTGGTTCCCATTCCTTTCCCAGCTGAGGTTAAGCTGACACAGCTTTGTTTTCTTGCCACAGCAAGAAAACTCCAGAGTTATCCCACCTGGGTGCTCATCCTGAGCTGCCAGCACCATGCAGCTTCTGTCACTGCCCAAATCCCGGGGTCCTCTCCCAGCACTGATTGGGGTGAGCTGCTGATGCAGCCCCACATCCTCACCTGCCCCTCATTTGCTGCCCAGCAAAACCAGGGACATTACTGATCCTTGGATTTACCCTGTCTCAGCAGCCAAACCCAAAACATCAAACTGGTGACGTGGGGCTGATGAGCCCACACAGCCACACACAGCAACCCCCAAATCTGAGGCTCCAGTCCCACACCCCAGCAAGGCTGGAGACACCCCAGAGTTACTCACTGTGACATCCTTCCCCAGAAGAGAGCCCCCTGGGAAGCTTCACTGGGAACATCTGTGTGCAGCTGGGGCAGTGTCAATGCCCCATCCCCTTTCCCTGTTTTACTCCCTAGGATGGAGCAAAGCACCTCTCCAGCAACTCTCTCTTCAGCTGCCCAAAATCTGGCAGTGAAATCCCCTTGCAAGGAACAGTTTTGTCTCTGCTCCCCCCTCACCTGCATCTCCAGGGCTGTCACTGCTTCCCCCACAGCCAGGGCACCTCTCACACCTTAAACCACCCCCTTTTCCACCCTCTGGCCTCTCCACGCTGCAAAGTCACCAACTACCCCTTGGTAAAGAACACAAGAGCTCTGGGATGTCCCCGGTGGGCTCAGTCTCATTACAGGTGTCATTTCCCCCATTCCCAAAATGCTGCTGAAGGAAAGGTTTGCTGCCCTCTTGGCTCAAGTGACCACAGAAGAAGTGAGGAAAAGTCACAAAGGAAAGTCAAATTTACTGTTCTGTGGGAGCAGGATCCTGTTCCAGCTCTGGGCAAACCCTGGGGGTGTTTCTCTGCCCCCTCTAGCCAGACCCAAGCCCTGTTCCTGCACACAGTCACTGCCCTGAGCCCTCTCCAGCTGCTCCAGCCCTGCTCTGGCTGATGGCACTTGGGGACATGTGACATGTGAGCACATCTCCTCCCCACAGCACCCAGCCTGGGGCAGGCCCCTCCTCCAGACCCTGGGACATCCTGACCCCTCCCTGGGGACCTCAGGTTTTCAGCAGCTCCAGAGAGCAGGACGGTGCTGGCACAGTGTCCAGCCCATGGACACAGACGTCACTGTCACCTCGGGGCATGTGGGATGTCCCTGCTGGTCCCCAGCCAGTGGCACTGTGGGGACAGCTCTGTCCTGACACAGCCTCAGCTGGCAGAGCTGTGTCCCTCTTGGCTTGGGGACAAGGACACTTCCCCAGCACTCCTGGCCCAAGTCCTGCCCGTGGCAGGGTGGAAGGAGAAGGACACAGCACCTCGTTTAATCACTAAATACTGCTCAGGGTGTCCTGGCTGGAGTGACCAGGGCTCAGAGGGTCCCTTTATACAGAACAGCTCCATGTGCAGAGCCAGGCCCTCTCCAGCCTCCCAGGGCCAGGCAGGAGGAAGAGGAGGAGGGCCCAGGGGGATGGATGATGGATGGA
>VRYO01002223.1:4474801-4508847 GCA_009812075.1 Sialia sialis
TTGTCTCACCCATCCCAGCCTGGCAGTTCTGGGCAGTGCCCTGGGCAGGGGTGTGCAGCCACCTGTCCCTCACACCTGGCTGGACACACCTGAGCCAGCTTTGGGCAGAAGGAGCAGGGATGGGGAAGGGTGGGAAGGGAGAAGCCCCTGCCCCAGCAGAGCCACAGCAGCCACTGGGAGAGCCCAGGAGAAGGGGCCATAAACCAGGGAATTGTGCTATGGCACCTGTGGGATCTCCAGCCACAGTGACACTGCCCATGGCATCCTGCTGAGGAGGGGACACCCTGTAGGTGCCACCAAGCCTGGGCACAGCAGGTTGTGAGGAAGCCATTCCCAGGCTGCTCCCAGTCCTGTGAGGAGCCCTGGACAGGAATCTCCTCCTGATCCCTCACCCAGGTGCCACCCACCCACCTCCCACCCCTGGTGGCATCACCTGCCTACATCTGGGAGTGGGCCTGGAAAAATAACAGAGCCTGGAGCCAGGGAGCAGTGTCTGAGCTGTGCTGGGTGGCCCTGGGGCAACCACCTGGAGCTGCTGCTGGGACAGTGCCAGTCCCCTGGGGCACTGCTGGCTGAGCCCCTCCTGCCCCATGGGCACCCTGTCCCCATCACTCACCTCTGCAGAAAGCCAAAGCCACGCCGTGGTTGGTCCTTACCAGGCAGCTCCCAGTGCTCCCAGCAAGGCTCCAGCAGCACCCTGGGGCTGGCCAGGGCTGCTCTCTCCCTGCTCACCCTCGTGCCACAGCCACATGGCCCCAGCACCGGGATGGGATCTGCACCCCCAACGCCCTGGGCACAGGGAGAAACCCCTGACACAGCTCCCTTTCCTTGGGATGGGTGATGATCTTCAGCAGAAGGCTGGGAGGGAAACTGAGGCACAAGGATGAGCCCTTGCTGGCCAGCTGGAGGAGGTGCAGGAGGAGGAACCAGGAGTTTCCCCAGGACCTGTGTGACAATCTCATGGCAGTGGCTGGCACTGGTTTCCTTGGCTCATCAATTTTAGCTGGGCTGGGCTTGGAAAGGCTGGTACCCCCTTGGGGCAGGGCGTGCTGGGCCAAATGAACATCGTGATCTTCTGGGGATAAAGTGAGGTGCAAAGCAGCCAACTGATCACCCCGTTTCCAGCAGAAATGGATTTGGGATGGTTTTTGCTGGTTTTGGGGAGACTGACCCCAGCAGGGTCACAAGCCAGCTCAGCACGGGGCTGAACACAGGCCAGTGGGGCAGATCTCAATGGATATGGGGTTTTTAAGCAAACTCGTGCCCGGGACATCCAAAGGCACCTTTTCATACAAATCCCTCTCGTAAATATTTGTCCTGTTCCCACCTCTATCAGCAAGCAGCCCTGGAGGTGTTGGCAGACTCCAGTGGCCTCTTGCCAGGACAGAAGCTTTTAAATCTGCTTTTGTTTGTGTTCAGAGCAGGAAAAGTCACCAAGGTCCTGCTTGGCAGGTCACAGGGAACCTGGCCTTTCAGTTTCCAGCTGCATGCCACCCTTCTGACCTCCAGATTTTCCCGCAACAATTTTCCAGCTGTTTTGGGTGTCAAATAAATTTGAAAAATGCAGCTCATCCCTTCCAACATTGCAAAACTGATTTGGTGATTTGGAGCCCTCACTCTTGGGGTCTGCACTGCTGGGGCTGGAGGAGCAGAGTGAGTGGATTGAAAAGTGGGGGAGTGGTTGGATGGTGATGGGTGGGATAGGATTTAGCAGGCAGCCAGTGACTGATTCTGTATCCCAGGGGTCAATCCTAGAGATCCTGCTCCCATCCTAATGTAACATCTTCCTGATCTGGATGAAGGGGGCTTTGACAAACTTTTGTTCTTTTGACAATTTTTGCTGTTGGCACCAAACTGGGAGGGATGGGTAATGTGCCAGAGGGACCTGGACAGTCTGGGAATGGGGAGGAAGGAATCTTACTGAGTTCAACAGGGAGGAAATAAAAAGTTCTGCTTCAGGGAGGGACAAGCACCAGGATGGGAGAGGGAGGGGGACCAGGGAAAGGTAGGAAGGAACTGGGGGTCCTGGTGGGCACTGACCAAAGGTGATGGCACCCTGAGCTGCCAGGTGCTGCCTGAGGGCTCAGGGAGGTGATGTTCCATCCTTGGAGATGCTCAAAAACCACCTGGAAGTAGCAACCCTCTCAGTCCGACCCTGCCTGAGCAGGAGTTTGGTCTGGGTGGCCACACGAGGTCCCTTCCACCTGCACAGCTCTGTGGAGGAGGAATAAACCTTCCCCAGAGCCCCAGCCAGGGCAGCATGCTGTGAGTGCAGCAGGCTGGGATGAGTTTTGGCAGGGCACGTCCATCCCTGCCGTGGTCAGGCTTTGCCAGCTCAGCCACAGGAAGCACCTTGGCAAGTCACCACCTAAAAATGTGAGTCAATGGCCACTGTTCCTGCTGGGCAGGAGGCCCTGGCAGCTGGGGCTGTCCACACACAGCACTGGCACTGCTGGGATCCCACAGCAGTGCCACTGAGCCTCAGCCCTGCACCCAGGGCTCTGACATCATGAAAAACCTCCTTGTTGCTCATTATCAGCATTCATATGCAAATAGATGATGTTTCCTGGGCAGGAAGGGTTGTGGGAAAACCAGGGAATGTGCAGGAGGAAGTTTGCACTCATAATTTCTGCTGAAACTCTGAGCTGTGGCTGTAGGATCTGATCCCAGTTCCCCAGAACAGTGATGATCTGGAATAACCTAGGAATGGTGAGATCATGCTCCTTACAGGCACACAAATCCGAGAAAGGCATAAGGAAATCACCTCAAAATACTACAAGCTTAAAACCATTTACCTCCAAGTGAATAGGGACCACATTCCCAAAAGTTCCTTTAAATCAAACATGTTTGGAATGGAAGGATTTTACTGGAGTTCCTAAATGCTGAGTAACTGCTCAGACTGAGGAGAGGCAAGAGGGTTTGGGGGTGCTTAGGTTAGGTTTTGGGGTTTAAATGCAGCCTGAGCTATCACTGCTTGCAGGACTGGAGATATGTTTTAATTCCTTGTTATTTGCCATGCCTGGGAACAATTCTGAGATTCACAGCTGCCTGTCCTGAGGGAAACCCTAAAGAACAGTTAGTTAAGAATAAAAAGGTGGATGTTGACCAGTACCAAAGTCGTTGGAGTTATGCTCCCTGGTGGAATAAAAAGGGATTATCCTGAATCAGTTCCTGCCCATCTCTTGCTGAGCTGAATGTTGAAATATGAGGCTTCATCTGTTTGCTGGGCACTTTGGCAAATGTGGGAACAGGAACAGAAACTTTTTTCACAGATATATACTAGTATCCTCTTATTTATGCATCAAATCCCTAATCCAAAAGTATTTCCTCCTCTAAGTAAGAGGCCAGATCCAAGGTGCAGTTTGCTGGCAACAGGATTTATCCACCAAGAGTGTTCTGCCAGCAGGGAACAGCACCTTTCCTCTGAGCTTGCCAGGTGCAGGAGAGACACAAATTCAATTAAGCTTCACAGCAACCCCAGGGAGGCAGGCAGGTGGGGATTAATCAAGGAATTAATTAGTGCAGAGAAGCCAAGCTAGAAAACAAGTCTGTCAGTCACTCCTGCCCTGCTCTTGATACCAGGTTCTAGAATAAACAGGTTATTTGTAGGGTTGTCTTAGAGCAGACCCCAAGCCCAAAATGAGGTACTGGGAACAAAAACCTTGATGAAAATCCCAACTATTGCCCAGCTCCTCTTGGGAGATGCAGAATTGCTTCCTGCCATCCTCCCATAGCAGCTCTCACTGCAGCATTTTCCAGAAACCCAGAGCAAATCCAGGTCTCTCTGCCTGGCTTTGCTGATGCAAAAAGCAAATCCCAGTTTCTCAGCTAACTGCAAGTTTTCCATTGGAAGAGGCAAGATGGAAAAGGGAAGAACAATTCAGACTAATTTGAGGGATGGAGAAGTGAAATGAGGATCCTGTGTCATGCTCATGGGTTGAATTTACAGCAAATCCTAAAAATAAATCCCAATTTCCAAGCTGTTGCCTTACCTAGGGAGCATTTCCTCTCTCTGTCTCCTGTTCTAGTGCTCATTTCATTCCCTTCTTTGCCACAGTTTGGATCACTGCAACATGAGCTGCTCTGGGTGGCCAAGGCACAGCCAGGGCTCTGGGCATGGGTTATTCTCCCTTGTATTTGGGTGCTGCATTCAGACCCACCCAACCGCTGCTCTGATGGAAGAGAAAAACCACCAGATATTCACAGGCAGGACATTGATGGCAATTTTCACTGGACTTCCTCATGATTTGTGACTGTCGCTGTAAATTCTTTCCCTACCTGCACACAATGAGCTCTGGGTCTTCAGCAGCGTAAAAAGTTCCACATTTGGGAGATCCAGGCACCAGTACAGGCAGGAGAGGTGCCTGGTCAGAGGTTCCTTACAGCCCAGGGAATCCCTGCCCACAGGAACAGCTCCTCAGTAGGACAGGAGGAACAGGGCGAGACCCCAAAGTCCTGCAGTGCTGCCCCAGCAGCTCTGGGATGGAGCAGGAGGAGGAAGCTCAGGGTCTGCATCTCCATCAGCTGCCCCATGAGATCTCCCAGGGATGTCTGGGCTTCCTCCTGGGCCTTTCACAGTCAGTCAGGGCCCAGCATGTGTGAAATGAGACAGCAAAGCTCCTCAGAGCTGTCACCAGCAAACACAAATCAGGGCACCTGGAGGGTGGTGCCAGGGTGAGCACCCAGCTCTGCTGAAGGCAATGTCTCAGTGCAAGAGGTGCAAGACATGATCCAGGACACCAGGAGGAGGAGAAAGCACCAGGAACACATTCACCATCTGCAGAAGATCCTCCAAAGATCCCTGATCCTGAGGACCTGTGGCCAAAACTCTGGACCTGTCACTCTGTGTTCTGCCTCCACAGGACACCTGGCAGGGGCCCAATCTTGCTTTCCATGTATAAATACTCGACCTTGTGGGAGTCAGTGTCAAACCTGCTGTGCTCAGCTTGACATCACAGAATCACAGAATCTCCTGAGCTGGAAAGGACCCACCAGGATCACCCAGTGCAGCCCTGTCCCTGCCCAGACCCCCCAACAATCCCCCCTGTCCATCCCTGGCAGCTCCTGGAGCTCTGGCAGCCTCGGGGCCGTGCCCATTCCCTGGGGAGCCTGGGCAGTGCCCAGCACCCTCTGGGGGAAGAACCTTTCCCTGATCTCCACCTGAGCCTGCCCTGGCTCCTGTCCCTGGCCCAGAGCAGAGATCAGTGCCTGCCCCTCCTCTTCCTCTCACTTTTTGGGAAATGGTGACTATGCTGAGTCTCCCCTCAGGGTTCTCCAGCTGAACAGATCAAGTGCCCTCAGCTGCTCCTCACAGAGTTCCCCTCAAGGCCCTTCACCCCTTCATCACCCTCCTTTGGACACTCTCTGATGCTTCAACATCTTTCTTATAATATTTGAATATCTTTCACATCTTGTGGTGCCCCAAGCTGCCCCCAGCACTGGAGGTGAGGGCACCCTACCCCAGAGCACAACAAAAGGAAGAGAAAGAGCTGCACAGGAAATGTTCACCACCACTCAGTGCTGAGGGAGGACATGGAAGAGCTGATGCTGTTCCTGCTTGGCTCCAAGAGCACCAGCAGCTGTGGGAGGCTGGCTGGGGGCACAGCATCTTCCCAGGCTGCTGTTCCCACTGAGGACATTTATAACCCCAAGGTGCCGCAGGCTGTGCCAGGCTCTGCTGGCAGCAGACAGTGGGTGAGGAATGAGGCTGGCAGAGCAGCACCAGCACTGCTGTCCCTTTTTGGGAAGCAGATTTTTCAGCCCATTCAGCAGCTGTGAAACACCTCCCTGGCCACTTGTCAGCCTCACATTCACCTGTGGCTGATCCTGAAATCACACTGTGATCATGTGTAAGCACTTGGATTCACAGCCTGGCTCTTGTGCCCATTGCTGCTCAGCAGGGCTCTGGGCTGTGCCCATGGCACATCCCAGCATCTCCCCAAAGCTCTCAGGGCCACTGTGGATAAGGGCTCTGTGTGGTGATGCTCAGCCTGCCCTGAACCTCATCCCTGAGGGCAGTTTAACACTGATGTGTTTTCAGACAGAGGCACCTTTGCTCTCCCCTGGCTTGGTCAGCCAGAGATACCTACAATGAACCTGCCCCTTCCTTGTGCTGCCTGCCATGGTGCAGAATGTGGCTTGAACAGCTCAGGAGGTGCTGGGAACCACTTTGTCCTCAGCAGGGCTTCCTGAAGCCTGGCATTTCCTCAGTGGCATCCCCTCAGTGTGGCCTTTAACCCCCATTTGGGTAAATTTAGGAGTCTAACCCAGAGTCTCATGGAATGCTGATTTTATTTGCTAAGGACAGTGGCTTCTAACAGGGCAGGGCTCTGGCAGCCTTTAACCCTTTGCTTTCCTCTGTCTTTCACTGCCCTTCCCAGAAAGTGAACCTGTCTGAATCAAGGGCTTTTGATAATGTTTTGTTGCTGCCTTCTGGCACCATCATCCACAAGGCTCAGAATCCCAGCCCACAGCAGAGAGCTGGCAACAAGTGGGTCCTTCCTTTTTTACCCAGAACTGTGACAGCAGCCAGCTCAGGGTGACAAAAATCCCCTGGGCTTTAATTCCCTCCCCGTAGCCATAGCCTGGCTCCAATGCCTACTCTGTAGAAAGCAAACTTTAATATATGCAATATTGCCTTCATGAAAGAGGTAGAGGATCTGTACTCTGAGTGAGAGGAAGAATTTTGGTAAGACGGAAACACCTAGAATTACTACAAAATTTGAAATGGGATTTAACTTAACAAGGCAAAGCATAAATTTAAAACACTACTTTTAGTTTAACTTGAAGAGGAATCAAACAAACCATTAGCCACAAACTTGCTTTCTACTTGCCAGTAGAAATATCCCAGCCCTGGCAGTGTCCAAGGCCAGGCTGGACAGGGCTTGGAGCAGCCTGGGGTAGTGGAAGGTGTTCCTGCCCATGGCACAGGTGGAAGAGGAGCTTTAAGGTCCCTTCCAAGCCAAACCAGTCTGGAATTCTGTGATTTTATAATCAGAGCTGATGTGGATGTGAAGGGGAGGAATCAGGAGCCACATCCAGCCCTCCAGCTCTGAGCATGACAGAGATTTTCTCATCCTTTGTGTAAAAACCCCTTCACCTGTTGCAGCCCTCCCAAACCCCATCAGTGCTGGGGTGACACCCCTGGAAAGCTTTGCCTTCAGAAATCATTCCTGTTAAGGCAGGATGTGAACAAAGCACCACACAGAGCCCTAGGGGACACTTACCTGTCCTCCCAGGAGGGCCAGGCTGTGGTGCAGCCTCTGGCAGAGCAGCAGGAGCTCCTTCAGCCTGCCCAGGCAAGGAGGGATGGGCAGGAGGAGGCTCTGGGGCTCCTGGCTGTCAGCAGTGAAACTCCAGCAGCTCACACAACTGCAGGCAGCAAAAGCAGGTTCACCAAACCAGCTGGGATTTGCTCAAAATCCCCCCAAATCCGGAGCCTCTGTGCTTGGAGACGCCGTGAGCCGAGCACAGTGGGGATGGAGGAGAAGGGGTTTGGCTGTGCTGAAAGCAGGAACTGGAGAGGGGCAGAACTCAGCAGGGCTGGGCTGGCATCACCTCCCACACTGCAGGAGCAGCAGCACTGGGTGTGCACAGCAGCAGTGCCAGGTGAGCTGGGCAGTCAGGGCTGCCAGGTACTGCAGACACCCAAAAATGGGAGCAGCTGGGAGCTCAGGGGCAGAATTTGACCCAACAGGGGGTTGCAGCTCTCTGGCTTGACCTGAGCTGCAGCACTGAAATCCAGCAGGTGTGGGTGAGGCTTGGCCCAGTGCAGGCTGCAGAGGGTGGGATCACGAGCTGTGCATGCAGAGATGTGTCTCCAGGTCCCACCAAATGCCCCAAACAAGCACCATGTGGTAGGTCAGAAAATGGGAACTTCTGAAAATGTCTTCCTAGGCAGAAGGAAATCTCAAGAGGGCTTTGCTGAGATGTTCAGAAGATGATCTCCAGAGTGTGGAGTTCAGCAGATCCAAGCCCAGCCTGTGAAACTGCCTCCACCTTCACTGACACCAGTTCTTTGCTCTGTAGGGCAGGACACATCCACAGCTGAGGTTAAAAGCCCAGAGAGAGAAATGCCAATGCTCCATCCCAGTGAACTCTTTGGGACCTGCTGGAAGCAGTCCCTGCAGGAAGGTTAATCCATGGATGGTCCAAACTTGATGCTTTAAAACTCCCTGAGCTCTCCTGTGAGCAGCCCCAGGGTGACCAGGGCTTTCACTGACTCACTGTGAAAGGGCTGCAGACTGAAATTCAAACTGAAAAGGAAGTTTATGACAGAAGTGTGGTTTAGGGTGCAGCCTACAGAGTCTATTTTGAGCAGAGCCAACAGCCCCACAGCCTTGTGCCCTAGCTGAAGTGACTTCCCCCTGTTCCCCTCAGGAAAAGCTGTACATCATGACCTGGAGCATCCACCAAGTGCTGTTTCTTGGGAGGTTTGGGTATTTTGGGGCACGTGCCTTATTTTGGAGCAATGAGCCCAGCTCAGTGCAGTTCTGGTTTGGGGTCAGAGGCACTGCTGTCACAGCACATGAGGGACAGTCTTGGGAATTCCTGTCCAGAGGCATTCCTTGTGTGTTATGGTGTCACAGCTCAGCCTTTCCTTGCTGAGGAGTCCCCCCCTCTCCTGCTTGGGGAAATGTGTGTCCAGGGGTGCTGAGGGGTGCAGAGCCAGACCCACAGCCCTCAGACAGGAGCCCACTGGCCACCCTTGGCTGTGTCCTCCTCACCTGGGCCATTGGTCAGCCCAAATGCCAAGAGCAAGGTGAGTCCTTACAGGGTCTGGACCCAGCTTTGGGTTTCACCCAAAGGAGTCCAAAGGGGTCTTTGGGGTCCACAGCACTGCAGCTGGTGGATCCTGAGCTCTTCACCCACTCCAGGGTACATTCCTTGGGCAGGGCTTCCTCCAGCAGAGCTGCAGAGCGACCTGAATATTAAGAGACCCAAAACAAACCTAGAACCATCTGAAACCAGACTCTGGTTCCTCTGCATAAAGGATGAGAGCATGAACATTTGTGCTATAAATTCAGCTTTTATCCATTCTGGATCACCATGAGATTCCAGCCAACACCTTCACTGGGTCCCAGGCTGGGAAAGCCAAAAGCAGCAGAGAGACACAAGGGCTGAATGAGAACAGTCTGAATTCTGTGTATGTAAAAGAGTTTATTGGAGTAAACAGTGTTATATTTACAGGGATAAATCCAGCATGTGATCATCAGGGCAAGGCAGTCCTGGCCCCTCACCCTTCCTTAAAGGTGCATCCCTCTGTCCCTGCTCAGTCTGTCTGTCCTGCTGAGGCTGGGAGCCCAGCATGGTCCCTGGGGCCAGCCCTGCCCTGCCCCACTGCAGGAATTAATTCAAACCCTTTTCCCACAGCCACAGCTCCCAAACTCACTCAGGCTCTGGCAGAAGAGCGAGGAGAACATCCCTCAAACACACTCAACTCCAGGGAAGCAAATTCCCCCAGCATACAGAAACCCTTCCTGAATGCTTTGCCTCCTGACCTCTCCCTCTGTTGCTGTCACTTGTGCCTGCATGGATCAGGACAGGAACAGCCCCAGTGTGCCAGAGCTGAGGCACAATTTCAGAGTTTATGCTTTGAAATGTGCAGAAACTGTTAACAGCTACTTCTGCCTCCTTGTTCAAAACCACCTCAACACAAGGCATGAACTTCAAAGTAGAAACTTCATCTCCTCTGGGTGAAAGCAGAGATTTACACGCAAGTTACTGATCCAGCCTGCCTGGGAGAGAGGATTGGGAACTTCCAGCCCTGGGTGACTGAACAAACACAGCAGCAACCATCAGGAACGATTTGCAAACAACCGAGCAGCAGACAAATGTGCAAACGTATCTGGTGGCTACTTCTGGATAATGAATGCATAATCTATTCCCACTCCCCTTCCTATCTGCATCTGGATAATGCGTCTGTGAGCCTGAGTCAGGCTCACAAATGGCTGGCAACGAGGAAAACAGGCTGTGTTTGAGCCAAACATTATGTTCAGCAAATAAGGAGCATTTTGCCATGGGCAGCTGCTGTTAGAGCCCAGTGTCAGAATCCCTCCCATGCTCCACAGTTCCCAACCTGCTCACAACAGCTCTGTGGGCTGCAGGATGCACAACCGACTTTTGCCTCTAAAATCTGATTTTATGCCTAAACAGCAGAGTTAAAAGAGCACGATTGTATTCCCCACCTATCTGCTCATTAGAAGGTGGCTCTTACAGTTCTTTGCCTCAGCTGCTGGGAAGGCTCCAAAAATGCTAATTACAAGGCCATTGCAGTAAATTGCATTTGGTGACATAAATCTGAGTCACTGGTTCAGGGCATTTTCCCTCCTCTTCCCTGGAGCAACTCATTTAACAAAGGTGAGGAAAAGCAGGAAAAAATTGGCAGGCTCTTAGTGCATGAGGGAGCCAGCATTCCCAAAGTGCTCTGTGACTTCTGGGGGAAGCAGCTTCTCCTGGGAGTGGTGACAAACTGGACCCTGAAGGTTTTCTTTTGGGAACATATTTTACTTTTGGGAAATGCTGCTGACTGACCGCGCAGTCCTGGAGCAGGAGGAGAGGAGCTGAAACCACTGGGAGTCTTCCCAGGGCTGCCCTGCAGGAACAAATTCTGTATTTCCCCTGGGAAATCTGCTCTCCACCCACTCAGCCCTTGGGGAAGAAGACAGAAAAGTCACTTCATGGTGTTGGGTGGCAAAAGCCTCGATGTCCCACTGCTCCCACTGCTCCATCCCCAGGCAGGGATGAATTCCCAGGGGAAGGGGCTCATCTCTCTCAGCGATGGAAAGCTGCAGGATGCAGATCCCTGCAGGATGCTCCCTGTGTGGGGTGCTGCAGATCCTGAGGTGTGGCTGCCTCTGGCCCAGCAGTGTCCCCAGGCTCCCAGCAGTGTCCCCAGGCTCCCAGCAGATCCCTGCTCAGGCTTTCCGGATGATCCTTCCTGGTTTCCTCCAGTCCCGGTACCGCTCCCTGCGCACGGAGTGCACCAGGGGTCTGCAGAAGCTGGAAGGGGCTGACCTGCTGGTGCTGCTGGTGAGGAACAGAGCAAGAACAAAGCAAGGCATCGTTACTGCCATGGGACAGGGCTGGGACACGTCTGCACCCAGAAAGGACAGGGAATTTTGGTTCACCACCACTGCTGCCAAGGGATCAAGTGCTGGATCCTGCTGCAGCCCCTGGTGCTCAGGGTGGGCAGCGAATCAGGACTGAGCCTCCTCTGTGCCCTGATGGGAACCTTCCCTAAACCAGCTATGGGAGGTCTTGGAAAGAGCTGCTGAACTAGAGGTGCAGAACCCTCTAAACAGAACCCCATAAACCCCCTAAACAGAACCTCATAAACCCCATAAACCTCCTAAACAGAACCCCATAAAGTCAGAGTCCCTAGGACCATCCCCTCTACCAGGGCATCACTGAAACCAATCCTCCTCAAAACGTCCAGTATCTTTGAGCAGTTTTCCTCAGAACCACCAAACCCAGCAATGTGCACTCCTGGCACTTCTTTGGGATTTTTGCCAGCCTGGGTTCTCTCAGGGGGTGATCCTGGGGGGGAACCAGCATTCCATGGACCAAGCACAGCAGGATTCACCACACCCCATGCACAGACACCCAGGGCAGTGTCACAGAGCCGGCTCAGCTGCAGGAGCAGTGGGATTATGTTCACCTGGAGCTCCTCTGGGATAAAGGAACACTCAGACCCACTTGCCCTGGGCATTTCTCCTCTCCCTGGGCACTGTGTCCCGGCTTTTCTTTCCTCCCTCCTGGCTAACACCTTCAGTCCCCATTTTCACATCTAGATTTGCAAAGTTGGCAAAAGACTGGCGCAGCAGAACAAACTCCTTGTGCTGCCAGTGCAAAGGGTGATGTGGGCACAGCAGTGTCTGTAGGAATTTGGGGTGACATTCATTTGTGGTGAAGCACAGCCCCTCCCCACTCCTGCAAAAAGGGCTGTCCATGGTGATCTCTGATGATCAGGGATCTCTCCTCTCTCCAGATCCTGCTCAGTCACTTGTCCTGTGGTCCCCAGTGGCTTCATCAATAAACACTGTCCAGAGGAGGCCATGGAACTGCTCCCAGGGCTGGAGCCAGGCTGGGAGAGCTGGGGGTGCTCACCTGGAGAGGAGAAGGATCCAGGGAGAGCTCAGAGCCCCTGCCAGGGCCTGAAGCGGCTCCAGGAGAGCTGGAGAGGGACTGGGGACAAGGGACAGAGGGACAGGACACAGGGAATGGCTTTTCCAGGATTAGATGGGATATTGGGCAGGAATTGTTCCCTGCAGGGTGGGCAGGGCTGGCACAGGGTGCCCAGAGCAGCTGTGGCTGCCCCTGGATCCCTGGCAGTGCCCAAGGGCAGGCTGGACACTGGAGCAGCCTGTCCAGGTGACCCTGGGGTCAGTGAAATGATCTTTACTGTCCCTTCCAGCCCAGCCCGGGATGATGGGATGGATCTCCCCTGCACTGGAGGAAAGGCAGCAGGGAGGACTCGGGGCTGTGCTGGGACTGTGCTGGTGAATGGAGCAGGGGCGGGGGAGCCGCCAGCCACTCCAGGAGCGGAGGAAGAGCTGTGGAAAAACTGTGAACGTGAGAAAAAGCTGCCTCACAACAGAGCCTGTTACTATTCAACAGCCACAAAAAGAGGAAGAGCCCCGAAATCTGCCTGGGCTGAGGCTGCAGTGAGAGAGAGCACCCTCCTGTCCTAAGTAGCTCGCTGCTTTCTAACTGCATTTCCTAATTGGGTTCCATGTTAATTACCTTTGCCAGGCTGGGAGGTGGCACTCAGGAGATGGAGCCTCCCCTCTGCAGCTGGCCCAGCTCCAGGCTGTGCTGGGAAGCTGAGCCCTCACATCCAGCTCTGCCCTGCTCCCTCCTCAGGGTTCAGCTCTTACAGGAAGGTTTTGGGTGGCTGCCTTGGCAGTGTCTGCAAATCCTTCCTAAAATCCTATAACCTGTGAGTCCCAGACCACACCAGCCCCTCACTGTCATTCCTCCTGGAGATGGCACCAGCCCTGCCAAGGCTGCACTGTCACTGTCACCAGGACTGGCTGGGTGTCCCAGTCCCTGTTGTCACGCTGGAGCAGGTGCTGTGCTGGTCCTGGTCCTGTGCAAGGCTCGAGGAAGTTTTTTGCCACTGCTTGAACTCCATGGACAGCCAGGCTGCAGCTGTGGCAGCTGTTTCTGAGCACTTTCCAAGCACAGGGCCAAACTGAAGGATGAACATCTGGCTCCAGCTGTGCTCTCTGGGCACTGGAAACATCGTGGGCTCATCAGTCAAGAACACCTCAGCATTATTGCAGCAGGGGTGTGTGGGCCCAGGCTGCACCAGAACCAGGGAGTCCATATGGGACAGTCCTTGTGGTAACTGAGACTGAGAGTTCTGTAGATTTAATTAGCATATGCAGTTTAATAACCAAAATGCCTTAGCAAGAGCAAACAAAGCTTTGAAAATTGCAAGAAAATCAGATCGAGACTGGCAACAGACAAAAAGATTTAACTAAGTAGAAATGTAAAGTTTGTCTGTTTGTGATGTTTAACCCAATAAATACAGTTAAAAATTCTTAGCCTTCCTAAAAATGGTATATAAGCATGTGTAGCTCACAGTAAATTTGGATTCTGATCACGAATCAGTAGACCTCGTCTCTTTCTCAATCGTCAATAGTCCTAATTCCAGTAAAAGGATCCCAATGCATCCTGAAACTCTACAGTTCTCTGGGTCACAGACCTTCCCCTGTTTATGGTGAATCTGTGAATTACCCAGGTGACCCACACAGACCTGGTGGCTGTGCTTTCCCAAGCTGGGGCAGCTGGAGGAGCAGCAGGAGCAGGGCTGTGACAGCAGGGTGGCCAGGGTGAGCTGCACACCCAGCTCCAAGATGTGGAGCACAGATCAGCCAGCTTGCTCCCACATCCCAAAATGAGGCTGGCTGAGGTGGCAACCCTTGGGGATTTTTGGTTTTGATGGGATACCTAATTCTCTTTAAAAACCCCCAGTCTTCAATATTATTCTGGCTGCTGGGTGCGAGTTGCTTGGTGGCTCCAGTGAACCAAATGACTCTGTTAGGTTTTCTCCTGGCCTCGGGGTGCCCCAGAGCTCAGTGCAATTTGTGTCCCAATTCCTCCCTGCACTCTGCCATGGAGACAGTGAAGAAATCTGCCTCTGCCCTCCATCAGAACCCAGCCAGCCCCATCCCTTTCAAGCTATTTCTGGGCTGTCTCCACCCATGGCACTGTTCCCAGTGCTGATCATTTCACTTGCACAAGGTGCAGCTGAGCTCTGGAAATCCAGCCAGGGAATGTATTCCTGAACTGTGCATGAAGGGGCTGGGAGCTGTTGATTTCCAGTGAGCCAAGGGTGCATCCTCTGCTTTCTCTCGGGAGTTTGATTGAGGGAGACACCTCTTGGGGCTGTGTGTGCAGCACCAGGCACAGCAGGGCTGGGATTGCAGATGGGAATGATGCACGTCAGAGGATTAGGATTAGAATAAGGACTGAGCTGAGAGCTCTGTGCACTGGAGCTGCAGCAACCAGACCTGGAGCAAACTGGGTCACAGGCACATGATTAGGTCCAAAGCTCTGAGGGATTGGTGTGCCCTGTCCTGAGATCTGGCAGGGGGTGGATTTTGGGATGTGGTTTCCTAATCACAGGGCTGATAAGAAATATCTGATGTCCAGATATTCTTCCTGATAAGACCCCAACCAAGCTGACCATGACCCCAAACACTACTACATATGAACAACATGTAAACAGTGCTTGCAGGAAGAGATATGAATTTTAAAGATATGCAGCATTTTTCATTAATTGTCCTTATTTCTCCAGCTCTCCCGCTTTTTGTTGTTAGGCAGAAAACAAGGGATTGGTGTAGTGGGCACAGCCCAGGGGGTGGGAGGAGATGGAGAGATAGTGGCATGCACGGTAGTGATTTAACATGAAATACTCTGATTGCAGGCAGCCTCTGGAGGTTTGTGCTCATTGATGAATATCATGCATGAAGCACAGCTCCTTGTGCTACCCACATTTTTCTCTTCCATGTCTGGTGATTGGGAACCTGAGTCACAGCAAATATGCTGAGTTACAGCACATTTCCACAGAGAAAACATCCCAAAAAAAAGCTGCAGGCATGTTTATCTGCAAGTGTGTCAAATGCACGGGATGCTCAGACAATGCAGGCTCGAAGGATTAACAGAAGGATCAACGCCTTAATGCCCAGAAGATGAGACAGACACAGACACATCTATAAGGATTCACACAAAAACAATTCTCCCCATCCAAACATCCCCTGTGGGGACAGAACAGGCAGGAACTCACCTGGAGGACCACACTGGACCCGCCTGCTTCTTTGGCTTGGCCATCTGCTTCTGGTACTCCATCCAGCCACTCACCAGCTCGTGCAGGATCATCACGTAGAGGAGGAAAATGAGAATCCTGGGATCCATTCGTGGCACCTCGGGGTCCGCTTCATTGGGGACAGGTGACATTGGCTCCGGGAGCCGCGGGATGCGGAGGATGCTGCTGGAGAGCGGGCAGGGCTCTGAGAAATCCCCGGGGATCAGAGCGGTGCTGCGGTGTGGAGCAGCACAAACACAGCCCCGGCAGCTCCCTGCCAGGCTGGGTCACATCTGCAGCCCCCGGAGCCCCTCTGGCTCACGGCTTTGTGTGCATCTCTCGGGGGTGGAGGGGAGACTGGGCTGCCGTGCCAGAGAGCAGTGTCTGGCTGCGAGGAATAAATCAAACCCTCCAGTCAGTGACTGAGGATTCTCCCAGCTGGCTCTGCCCAGTGCCTCAGGATTTGGGGCTGCACCGAGCTAATCTTGTTCAGGAGTGCTACTCGGTAATTTTTTGCAGCTGAGAATTTTTTTTTTCTCCTGCTGTTTTCTCACTCTCTTATTTTGTTTTCCTCACTATTATTCCTTATCTGAATCTTCAGCTGCTGTTTTCCCAGTGTGAGGCTCTGACAGGTTCCTGTACTCAGGAAAGCTGTGGCCACAACATCCAGACCTCCCAAAACACAGCTCCTCTCCCAGCCCCTCACCTCCTTCTGTTTAGAGCGAAGAATCCAGCTGAGATCTGGTTGTGCCACCAGATCACAGAATCCCAGACTGGTTTGGGTTAGAAGAGACCTTAAAACTCATCCCATGCCACCCCTGCCATGGCAGGGACACCTCCCACTGTCCCAGGCTGCTCCAGCCCCGATGTCCAGCCTGGCCTTGGGCACTGCCAGGGATCCAGGGGCAGCCACAGCTGCTCTGGGCACCCTGTGCCAGGATCTGAACACCCTGAGATGACCTCTGCCTCTCCCTTTTTTTTCCTCCATGGACACAATGCAATACTTCTGCCTGGAATTTCCAGCAGGATAAAAGCACAAAATGTTTTGCTATGACACTTGTATGAATAAAAAAATTTTTTTAAATGCTTGCCCTCAAATTACTTTTAAAACCATCTCACTCAAAATTCATGTTCTTCCAGTGCAATATTTCTATAAGTGCAATAATAAGCCCTCAATAGTTATTTATGGCTATCCAGAACCAAACCTGTGCCAGCTGCAGGAAAGGGTCCCAGGGGTCCCAGGATCCTCCATCCACAGTTTCTACACAGACAGGGAGAGCTTGGGATTCCACACTGGGCAGTGCAATTCAGGTGTGACAAACACATCTCAACCCTCCCACCATAAACTCACCATGGGGCAGCTGCTTCCCACCTAACCCAGCTTCCCTCACCCACCTGAGGGCAGAGGTTCCTCAGAAACTTTTACCCTCTGGTAAGTGCAGACAAGTGTGTAGCAGCCAGATCTTTTTCTATAAAGTGCCAATTTAGCACACATTAGAGAATGCTAATTCCATGCTAGATCTGCATGTGAAATAAACCCAAGGGCAGCATCCTTGCCCCAGACAAACGTGCACCTCCAAGTGCTGTGTGACTCCCTCAGCCAACTCATGAGGAGCACGGAAGTGCTGAGTAACTCTAAATTGGGAGGAGAAGAGCTCGTGGAGGGGAGTGAGCAAGTGAATGAAAGCAGCCAGGACTGGAGGTGTTCTAGTAGCTCTGAAAACGGGAATATTTGAGGTTCTCCATGGAAGGATAGTGGAGCTGTTCCCATGGCAACAGAGAGAGTTGCCAGGCTGCGGGTGATGGGTTCTAATGCATGGTACGAGTCAGACCTGCTGAGGGATTGGAGACCAAGGACAACACTGAGATGTTATACATATGCAATTTTTGATGAGTAAACCCAACGTGACTCCTTTGTTCCAGGGGAGAGAAGCTTTTCCCACAGGGAGAGACATTACCAGGGCAGGAGTAGTGGAATAACTCATAACAACTCGCTCAGATCTGCAGGAGATGCTCCACTATCTGAACAAAAACAATACTTCATACTACATAAGGTAGAAAAGCCAACAATTCCTGAGCTGAGAGTACAGCAGCTGATTCCCAAACTGTGACTAGTGACGAGCAGTAAGTTCTTTGACAAATGAGTCAAAAAGATTTAGATTTTAGAGTGATTAAAGCCCAGTTTAGGAGGCAGGGCAGGACAGGAGCTGGTAGTGCTGCTGTGGTGACCTTGGGGTGCAGGGGGTGCAGGACCCACAGCAGTGGGGAGCCCTGGCATGTTGGTGTTTCCCCTCTGCTCTCAGAAGGTAGATTTAGATGGGATATTGGGCAGGAATTGTTCCCTGCAGGGTGGGCAGGGCTGGCACAGGGTGCCCAGAGCAGCTGTGGCTGCCCCTGGATCCCTGGCAGTGCCCAAGGCCAGGCTGGACACTGGGGCTGGAGCAGCCTGGGACAGTGCGAGGTGTCCCTGCCATGGCAGGGGTGGGATGGGGATGAGTTTTAAAGTCCCTTTTTAACCCAAACCAGCCTGGGGTTCTGTGATTGCACAACTTCAGCCCAAGGGCCTCAGTGTTCTCCTGAAGTCTGGTGGGAGCAGAAGCACCTGTGAGGATCCCTCCTGTGTCCAACCACTCTCAGCAGAGCCCAGCAGTCTGCAAACTCACTGTGGATTCCTAAGAGTTGGGAGCAATTAACAGCTGGGCTGTTGCCCTGTTTGATAATCATCAGTACCCAGAAATAAGGCAATAAAATGTGTATACAACATTATCACATAACACACTAAACAGAGCTCACCTGCAGGCCAGAGCCTTGTTCTGCTCCTCCAGCTCCCCACTGCTCTGCAAATGGCTTTAATGAAGAGCCAGCACTCCTCAGACACCCTGTCCCTGCTGCTTTCACACAACCCCACAGCAATGGCAAGCAGGTGGAACCTGGAAAGGAGAAAAGCCCCAGCTGGAGGTGAGAGGGAAGCAGGACCTGGGGTGGTGTCAGAGAGCCTGGAACTCAGGCAGGCTTTGAAGGGCAGGCAATGAAAAGCAAACTTCGGGAGACAGAGCAGTCTGCTCCAGTTTTGGTGGGGCACAAAATCTCATACAGAGGAGAAACTTGAAGCAGACACAGAAGGGAAACAGCCGAGCTCCTGAGCAATGACAACATCTCATTCCTAAGCAGCAGCAAGGGCAGGTTTGAAATTCCTGTGTAAAACCAGGGGGGACATGGGGCCAAGCTTCTTTGTCCAAGGCTCAGTCCAGCTGATTGGGCTGGAATTAAAACCCAGAATAATTGAGTAGTCAGCAGCTCTTCACTCCCTGCAAGCCCAACTGCTGCACATTCCCACTGTTTGGGCTGTGTATTGTTGGAATAAGGGCCCTGAGGAGCAGGACTATGCCTCTCTGCTCCCCAGGGTTATTCTCCTCAGTTTGGATGTCAATCTAAGCCTCTTTACTCCTGAAGAGACTTTAAAATCTCCTGAGGTGATTTTAAGAATCAGAGGTGGTAGGTGCCAGTTAATATTTCTATTCATTGCAGCCCCAAGGATACCCTGCAACACCAACAATCACCTTCCTTCAGGCTCCTGGGAAGCATCCATCATCCCATTCTTCCACTTGGAATGTGGTGTGACTGACTACCAAACAGGAAAACCCACCTTCCTAAGGCTCACCATTGACCCAGAACTCTCACAACCTCCAAGGTGCATCACAAAAAGGCAGCAACTGTTTTGTTACAGTCAATCAGGCTTCACCCAAACCTTGCTGCAATTTTTGGCTTTTTGGAAGCAACTCCTGAGTTTCACTGCAAAAACAGTGATCTGCATTTCCCTTTTGGGGCCCAAGGGCTGCAGGATCCCTCCAGCTACCAGGGTAGACAGGCTCTGGGAACATCAAACCTCCCACACACAGGTTGGACTGAAACATCAGGATAAGCAGCTCCTGCAAGAGGTCATGGCCCAAAATTCCTGTGGCATCCAGAAGGTCCAGTGACCCCCCTCAGGGCAGAGCCAGGCCACAAACAGCTGCAAGTGCAAGTCCCTCTGCTTAGACACAGCACTGGCCAAGCTGGACTGCAGGTCCTGGAGTCTCCAAATCCCCCAAGCAGGGCCCTGTTGGTTGCAGGGCTGTTCCTGCATCTGCACAGCCAAAGCCCATGAATGTTGCTGTGCTGGGTGTGAGATGGAAAACAGATTCCTTCCCTTGACCTTTGGCTGCTCTTCAAGGAACCACCTGTAAAAAATCCCTCTGCAATTATGTGATTATTCAGTAGTGATTGAGCAGAGATCACGGTTTGGAGAACGTGGGCTGGGAACAAACGTGGCTGTGACCCACTGGAGCAGATGTTTTGTTGTTGTTGCTACCCAGGCTTTGTTTCACAAGTCACTGATGACACCTTGATCCATGTGTGAGCTCAGGGGAATAAACCACTGCAGCCACAGCCCTCTCTTCCCTCTCTCAGCACACCAGGGCTCCCTTCCACCTCTGGAAGCATAGAGGAGAGTGGACACAAATTGCCCGAGCAGCTCTCAGCCTTCACAGCAGACAGGAAAATGGAGTTTCAGAGTTAAAAAGAACAAGGAGCATTGCAGAATCTGTCATCTCCTTCCAGAGGCTCATATGAGTCAACAATTAACAAAAGAAAGAACAGATGCTGTGAGACACATTTCTTCTGAGGGTATTTACTTGCTTCTACCTACAACTGTGCCTGAAAAAGTGGTAATATGAAACTGCATTCCTAATTATTGGGTTGCTTTGTATCAGATTGGTAATGACTCATTACCAGGATTTTGTACACATTTCTCCACTTCTTTATTCTTTTAACCTTCATCAGGCAACTCAGCTTTGGCACAGCAAATTGATGCTGGCCTGAGGGGAAAAAAATAATATTAAAACTACAATAACAATTGTCTCCGGAGTCCTGGACTGGTTTTTTATGACAATAGCACAAGAACCAGCAGTGTTTATTCTGGTTCAAGCTGGATGGCTGGTTACAGGAATTACCACAGGAATATCTGAGGGTGGGCAGGGCTGGCACAGGGTGCCCAGAGCAGCTGTGGCTGCCCCTGGATCCCTGGCAGTGCCCAAGGCCAGGTTGGAGCAGCCTGGGACAGTGGAGGTGTCCCTGCCATGGCAGGGGTGGGATGGGGTGGGATGGGATGGGATGGGATGGGATTTAAGGTCCCTTTTTAACCCAAACCCTGCTGATTCTCTCTCACTTCCTTGCCATAGAGGGACATTCACAGAAGCTGTTGAAGAAGGAAAGACCCCAATTCTCACTCCTGGGCTGCTGTCTCTAACACAGGCAGATGTGAGGCTGTGATCTCTCAGGGATGTTTTTCCTCTTCCCTGGGCCCAGACCCTGCTGCTGAGGAGAAGCAGAGCACAGACTCAGCCCAAGGTAGCTCTGTCAGCCCAGCTGAGGCACCTTTGCCCCTTGTGCAATTGTTTTGCTAGAAAAGGAAGCAGGTTTCACTGCCTCCAGTTGTTCAGCCTTGTCCTTCTCAAACTCCTCTGGCAGGTCCAGCAGGCCAAAATCCACCCACACAGATGGTTCAGCTGCTTTTGTGAAGTTCTCCTTCCAGCTGAACTAACCTCATTATCTTTAGTGCAGGCTCCACGTGCTGCTGGATTCTCAATTTGCTGATGGTCCTTTCTGCACCAGAGAGGGCAAGAACAGAGAAAGGGCTTGGGAAAGAGCAGGGATTGCAAAGGATGTCCATGAACTGGAGCAACCGTGGGGGAGCAACCCTGTCTGATGTGAACTCAGCACTGAGTGACCCTGGGTGGAGCTGCCCTCAATCTGTGTTTTACACCCACCTGAAGCTCTGAGATGCTGAGCCTGGCCCTGGTGGAAGGGGAGTGCTGGCAAGGACACCCAGAGCATGCCTGGGGTTCAGAGCCATGAGGAAGGAGCTCACTCCTTGCTAACAAAACAGCCTGGAGATGAAATTAAGGTGAGAAATTGAGGAGACAGCAGAGAGGTCACAGCACGATCTCTCAGAGCTGCAAAGAAAAATGCAGAAATACTTCCTCCTCCTGCAGAGCTGCTCCATCACGACTCCTATCCATGGACACAGCTGGAGGAACAGTGGCACTGGTGTGGGAGGACAGGTTTCTCACTGCTGTACAAAAGGGAACACAGAGCAGCATCTGTGTCACCCATCAGAACTGGAATAAAGGCTGGAGAACCTGGATAGCCCCCTGTGCTCTGTCTGTGCCTCCAGAGAGAGCCAGCACCAGATCCAGGCTGTGGCACAGCCCTGCCCCACACAGCCCTGCTGCTGGGCACCTCCAAACACACCTCCCAGCCTGAGGAGAGCTCAAATAGCATTTAGAGCAGATAGAAACACCTTACATGCACCTACAGGCAAAATCGGGGGTGTTCTCCACCCTCAAATGGCTGAATTATACTGAAAAAGTAATTAAATAACTAAGAAAAAATTATCTCTCCCAGCTGAAACCAGGACAGGAATTAACAAGGTTTTTTATGTCACTTCATTTTCTGGACTCTTCCAAAGCTGAAGGCAGACATTCACCCTAAGGAGATGGATAAAGGGATCCTCTTTTACAGAGGAAGTCACAAACCAAATTCCCCACCATGTACAACTCACCAGAATTAACCTAAAGGCAACTGCAAAGCCTGAATCTTGCAGCAGCTCTGCCAGAAAAGTCTCTTGGAGAGAGATAACTCAGTTTTCTGCTGTGCAGCATTCTGCTGCAGCCTTTATCAGACACTCCTTTCAATTCTCCCCTCCAGCACCTGCACCACATCCCATTCATTGTTCCCAATCATTTTCCAGTGGTCCAGTGCCACAGCAGTGAGAACAGGCTGTTCTGCCGAGGAGATGCTTTGGAGCATTCAGAAGTTGAGGATGTCTGACAATGGCTCCAGCTGTCCAGTCCCCAGCTCTTGTTATCCTGTAAGTCACAGCCTCGCTGAGCCTGGAGAACCTCACTGGGTTCCTCAGATCCCTCAGGAAAACCCTCAGACTTGAATTCTTTGTAACAATTCTCTGTGCAGTCAGGCTCAGCGGGTTTGGAGAGAATTCAGGGTTTGTTGGTGTCACAGGGATCCCAGCCCTGCTGGAAAGACAAACTGTCCCCTCCAGGAGCGAGCAGGGAGCGATTGCAGCTCCCCGTGTGCCCATCCGGGAGGATTTCAGGGCACGCAGGGCTGCACCACCCTCTAGTGCACACCCACAGCAGTGCCTGTGCTCACCGCCATCCCGCCGGGGATGTGCTGAAAGACTGGGGAAAAATTCCTTTATCCAGCCCGGCTGAACCTCCCCGGAGCTGTGCCGGCACCACCCGGGCAACAGGAGCTGCGGGAGCAAAGGGAGAGAGCTCAGAGCTCTGAGAGGGAGCCCCAGAGCAGAACCAAGGGGGAAAGCCACTGTCCTGCACCCCAGCACTCTGCACCCATATCCCTGGAGTCCCAGGCTCACATCCCTGCACCCCTGGGATCCCAGACCCTGCACCCCAGTGCAGCCAGCTCAGCTCCTGCCAGGTAGATGTTTACCAGCATAACAGGAGGCTGTGTAATTCCTGGCACAGGAGTGAAACCTTTCTCATCTCAAAACATGGAAGCAGATTTTCACTACTAAAACATGTGGAGATGTTCACTACTAAAAGTATTGTCTGGAAATTGTCTCTCTTCTCACACTCTCGAGCAGCACCAGACCAGGAGAGCTCAGACTGGCAGCCACCCTCCATCAGCTGCCCAGCTCTCCCCTCCTCAGCCAAACTTGCCACCAGCACTAGGATTGGACTGTTCTTATTCTAGGATTCAGTTTCTTCATGGATGTAAAAAACTGGGAAAAATCACCATTGTGTGTGACAGCTCTGCAGGTACAGGTACCAGGAGAGCACCACGTTAGCCTCTGGATAAGGGGAACCCCAAGAGAATCCCCAGAACAATCCTAAAATAACCTCCAGCTCTGAGCAGAGTACAGGCCTGAGCAGGTTCATGGCAGCAGTGTGGGATTTATTTTGCCTAAATCACCAGGACAATTTAAACAGTTTGAAACCAAAACTTCACAGGAAAGACCCAATTGTTACATCCAAGTCCTCTTTCCAAGAAGTCTGGTATAAGAACTTCTGAGAGGCTCCCAAAGGCAACCCTGACCCCAGGAACTGCAGTGCAGACAAGAGGAATAAAGGAAATGTGGGGTACAGGACAGTGCACCTGGTGTCAAACACAAACATATCCCACCTTTCCTGCTCCCCCACAGGATGAGTTCCTGGACCAGAGGAGAAATAAAGCACCAAGGTGATGAAGGGTGGGGAGGCACTGCCCTCACACAGCATTTCTGAGCTCAAGAGGAAGAAAACCACACAGAGAGGGAGGGAGCAGCACTGGTTCCACCTCTGCTTAACAACCATGTTTGTTTGGTTTTTTTGGACGCAGCTTCAGGAAACAGAAAAGTCTCCTGAGTGTGACTTGGCACTCAGAGTGCTCAAATCCCAGGAAATGAGCTGATGGGGGTAAAAAAAAAGGAAGGAGGTTTAGATTGAGTATCAGGGCAAACTTCTTTGCACAGAGGGTGGTTGGGCACTGAACAGGCCCCTGCACACTCCAGCTGAGGCAGCAGCAAAAGCAGAACTGGAACAGAAACAGTGACACGAGTGAGCCATGAACAAACCTGCCAGCCTGGAGCAGCTTTGGGGTGACCCCACTGCAACCTTCCAGTGGCTGAAGAGAGCCTTCAAGGAAGATGGAGAGACTCTTAACAAGGGCCTGGAGGGACAGGACACAGGGAATGGCTCCCATTGCCAGAGGGCAGGATTAGATGGGATATTGGGCAGGAATTGTTCCCTGGCAGGGTGGGCAGGGCTGGCACAGGGTGCCCAGAGCAGCTGTGGCTGCCCCTGGATCCCTGGCAGTGCCCAAGGCCAGGCTGGACAGGACTTGGAGCAGTCTGCGATTGTGGAAGGTGTCCCTGCCCATGGCAGAGGCTGCAACTGGATGATCTGAAAAGCCCCTTCCAACTCAGGTAATTTCTATGATTCTGTTTTTTCAAAACCAGAATCTCACTCCCCCTTACTGCCATTGAAAAGCATCAGTCTTGCTCTTTTTAACTGCACTTCAAGCTACTTCTTTGGAGAAAAGCTGGGGGGAAAGGGGAGAGACTGGCTCAATTTCTGGCTCTCTTTGTGACAGCCCACCTGAGAAGAGGCTGTTGACTGCTGCTGGGGCTGGTGGCAGCAGTGGACACCTCTGAGAGTGAAGCACATCTTACCATGTGCCACGAGAGCTGCAACCTCAAACAGGAACTGGTTTCAGTGGAGCTCATCTCCTCTGACTCTTCCTCCTCTTGACCATCTTCTCCAGAAACCCCGAGGGGCAGACCAAGACCAAAGGAAGCCATGATCAGCCTCAAGAGCCCACACCACCTGCTCAGCCACACCAGGGCTCCAGAGTTTAAAACACAGGATACCAAGCTTAAAAATATGCGTTTTCTTTTTTTTTTTTTTTTTTAAATGTACAGTCAGATTTTAAGTGGATCTACAAGAAGACACTCAGCTATCTTTAAGAAAAGTAAACCTTGCAATGCACTGCATACAGTGTTCTAACCAGCAAGAGCCAGTGAGTTGGGTGAAGGGCAGCATTTCCTGAAGGAGCTTCAGTGGCTTTGTTTTTGTTTCCACCACGTGGGCAGAGACACTCAGAAGGCAGCACAGGCTCAGTTCCTCTCCCCTCAGCTCAGCGTGAGGTTGGAGTGGGCACGCTGGGCAGGGGCAGCTCCATGGGAGGGGTCTCAGTCACTTCGGCTGGGCTGGGCTTGCGGAGCTCCAGTTTCTCGCTGAGCTGGTTGTAAAGCTCCTTCACAGCTTCCCCACTCTGCAGGACGAGAATCAGGGATGAGGAAACAGGACAGTCACACTCCATTCCAGCCAGAACACCAAGTGTGCCCTCACCCTGTGTGTTTAACACAAACCAACACAGGAGGAAGCTACAAGGCAACCAGGTCACAGCTTGGTACACTTGGAAAGCAGAGCTCGTGTCCATTCAACCTCTGGAAAGGCAGCTGCTTTCATCTGCCATCAGTTTTCCCTTCCTACCTGCTTGGTGGGCTCCAAAGCTTTCTGGAGAGACTCTAGCTTGGCTGGGGCAACTTTGTGATGCAGATGCAGCAGCAGCCTGAGCACATGTCTGTGCACATTCTCCTTCCTGCAAGAGCCATTTGAAAGCAGAGTAACCAAGACAAACAAACACCATCTTGAGAACAAGGAAGCCACAGCAACAGCACCAGAATAATCCACCACAGACTTTGCTATAATTTTCCAAAACCCCTGAGAATCTGAGCTTCTGTAAAAGGCTAACTTAGTGTAAGCACTAACACTGCCTTAGACCTTCAAGGATTCAAGGAGTTGTTCAACAGGAGTGGATTACCTGCACAACCATGAGGAGGGAGAGGGGGATTTTAAGCCTAGAGTGTGTGGAGGAAGCAGCAGCACATGCTGCTACGCCCCAGCAGTAATTTCAGACACTTTCAGGGAAGCTTTCTGGAGGCTGAACTTGTCTGCAGGCCACCAGCTAAACCAGTGACTGACCAGAGGTAACAACAGCTTTTTGCCTGCTGCTGATACTGCAAAGAGCTGAAGTTAACTCTACATAGCCAGAGCTACTGCAAAGCCTGAAGGATATTCTCCTTTGCAACTAAGGGATAATGAATGGCAGTTTAGATAAAAATTCAGTTAAGACATAACCATTTTGCTGATAAAAACTTCATCCCAAAACATACATCTCTCCTTAAAGGAAAACAGCATCAGGCTGGTATTTCCACTGCCTGTGAAAAATTTGGTGAACTATTAAACTACTGTTCAAAGCAGTAAAACTTCTGCCAGGCAGAGTAAGTTCCCTCTCTCCAGGGAAAAAAGTCTGCTTTACCTGGAGCAGGCAGTGAGGAAGAAGCCATCAAAGAGACTGGTGCAGAACTCCTCGAGTGCAAACTCATCACTGAGCAGGGTGAGGTTACCAGTGAGCAGGTGCAGGAAAATGTCACTGAAGGCCAAGTCACTGAATGTCTCAACTATAAAATATGGAAAGGAAAGAGACAGAGACTGACAAAGATGTGCCAAAACCTGTCCACACATCTCCTGTTCTTGCTGAAAACCCTGCAGGGAGGTTTCACCATAGAATGGTTTGGGTTGGAAAAGACCTTAAAAACCATGCAGTGCTACGCCCTGCCATGGGCAGGGACACCTCCCACTGTGCCAGGCTGCTCCAAGCCCCATCCAGGCTGGCCTGGGAAACTTCCAGGGATCCAGGGGAAGCCACAGCTGCTCTGGGCACCCTGTGCCAGGGCAGGTCCACCCTCCCAGGGAACAATTCCTTCCCAGTACCTAATCTAAGCCTACTTTCTTTCAGTCATTTTTTTTCTCATTTCCTTTGATAACAGGCAGCCCAGGCAGGTGGCTGTGATCTTTCAGACATAAAAGATTAGGAGCAGATTGCTCCAGAGCTCTCCTGCAACTCATCCCAGAGGAGTCAGTGAACAAGATAATACTGGTGAAAAAATTAAGGCTGTGTTCAGTCCTTTTTTGTTACCAGTTTTTTCACCACACAAAGCCAAGTCCCAGCAACTTCTGGCCCCTTGCAATCACTGTGGGCAGCAGCAGAATTGGGGCATCTGCTCTGTTATCTTTCAGATTCATTCCAAATGGTTCTCAACTGATCTCATTGTTAAAGGAGCTCCTCATGTAAGGAACCACTGACCTCAGCCACTGTCCCTAAACTCTCACATCAGCAGAAAACTGCAGAACCCAAACACTCCTGCAAAGACTCAATTAAGTCACCAAAGAGCCAAAAGCAGAACATGATGTCCCTGGCTATGACATCCCTTTCTCTCCAAGTTTAGTGACGTCCTGGGTGTCCAATATGAGACAAACAGCCATAGAACACAAGATTAGACAAAAACCTACCTAGTGCTGGCAGGAGCCTCAGAAAAGCATTCTTGTTCCTCTGTTTGGTGATGTGAAGGATGTAATATAGCCCAATCTCACAAGCTATTCTGTTCTCCTGCAGGAACCTGTTAAGGCACAAGCAAAGTTTATTCATCAATAAAGCTTTTTTTTTTTTTTTTTTTACATTTTTAAAGAGGTTTAAAATACTTTTGGGACAGTTATCAAACAAATACAGCAAGGCTAACCTCAAACCCACTGAAGAGCAGCAATGCAGTGAGAGAGCAGGTGGATCATCCCTGGGTTCACTACCAAACTCCAGAAAAACTGAACATTCAGCAAACAGCTGGATTTAACTGTGAACATTTATAATGAATTCATGACAGAAGTGCTGCTCAAAATGCAGTTTAGAAGCCCAAATACTCAAAAATTGTACAAAGTCCAATACTGTTTTAGTCTCCCAAAGTCTATGATAAAGGAGAGCACAACTACCAGGACCCAGTACCCTAGATTCTGGCACACAAGACAGGAATTGTGCTAGAAATCAGCAGAAGACTTGAACACAACAGAGCACACAGAGGTTTTAATTATCTTTCTGAGTCCCTGGAGTGACAGGTTATCGACAGAGTGTCAGAAATGCCAACTTTATGATTTCCAATGGTGCCTTTCAACATGGGCACTCATCCAGCTGCACCCAAATATCACCCAAAACTCAGCATTCACTGCCTGGGAAGCACCAAATATTCCCCTATTGAATGAGAGAATGGTTATTTTAGGAAATATTAGGAAATAGGTAAGTTTTATTTGAGGAAGCACAAGTGAAACCTGATTTGCTAAAGGGAAAGTTGAGACTTGATGCATTAGCACTGAATCTTATCCCAGCAAGCCTTGCCCTTACCAGAGGCAGTTTTTCCCTGCCAAGTCTGGCTTTCTCTCTGCTGCTTTAATGCCAGAGCCTGCAGGGGGTGGGGCCAGGCACCTACTTGGTGAAAGCCTCGGGAATGGTGCTGGGGTAGGGGATTGGTCCCTTCTCCTCCGAGGGCAGCTTCTGATCCACAGTGAAGGTGTGGTCATCCACCACAAAGGACATCAGCAGGGGCAGGAACCTGGTGATCAGCTCGGCTTCCTTGGAGGGAGGAAGGACAGAGGGAAGAGAACAAATCTATCATCAGTCACTTTATGCCACCTAATGGTCCTGAAGTGCTGTGACAAAAGCAAGGCAGTGGGAGGAGCCTCATCCTACACCGAGGAAAACCAGCTTACAGACACCCAGTTCAAAATTCCTGAATAATTCACTTCTACATGTTCCATGATAATTAGGAAAATTCTACTTCATCTCACTCCAGAAATACTCCTGCTCAAACCCTTTCTTTGGACAATTGTGTAGCATTTCTCCTGAGAGGCCTTTCCCAACACTGCTGCAGGCATGTGGGTGATATCAACAACTACAGACTCACAGCATGGCCCAAGCTTATTTGTGGTAACACAAGCACAAATAAATCAGATTTTAAAGGCTGATTCACAGACTCTCTTTGGAAAGAAACTGAGCATTTTCCCTTACAGGTTCATGAGAGAGCACAAATCACAGCACTGCCTTCAGAATTACTCTCACTGCTACAGTCCCAGTGTTAAGGCACACCCTCCCTGGGGTGAATTTAAACATCCTAGCAGCAGGGGTGGAGACTTCAAATGTGCCCCTAGGTATTTATAAAACATTTAGTGCTTTATAGTTCAGAACAGAAACAGCAAATTCCTCCTGAGGAACAGCCCTGCTGTGCAACACCAGGGCTGCCCCTCCTGCCCTCAGCTGAACTACACCAGGGATTCCTGTAATACTGGGAAGGGATTTCCAAAGCATGGAAAGATTACAGTTCAGTGTGGCACTACACTAAATTCCTGTAACAGCAAGTTGGGAGGGAAAAGACATTTTTCTTGTCAAAGAAAAGATTCTAAACTGCTAGAAGAGTCTGAGACCAGTCCTGGAAATGCTGCTTTGCTCATGCAACATGTGTTCTACAAACCCATCAGACTCCAGGAAAAATGAGAGAGCAATGAGCAACCAGTGGAGTATTTAACAGAGATACAGGTTGATTTTAGAACAGTAAGGACCAGGCACCCATGGAAACAAAAAGACAGATAAAGGAAGCTCACAGTCCAGAACAGCTGCTCTGTGACCACTGTTTTTTCCCAAGAAAGCTCTGATGAGACATTTGGAGAACAAATGTTTAAAAAGGAATGTAACAAAATACTAAAAAAGTCTGTATTTGATTAACTGTTAAATTAATGTGTCAAATTCTTACCATCAAAAGGGCTCACCATTTTTGGTTCCTTGAAGACTTGGCTGTCAATCATGTCCCAGGCCCCCTGTCCCAAAGACAGCATCCTAAGGAGCAGCAGCAGATCCGGGCTTTCCTCGAATTTGAACGGGAGAAGAAAAACAGCTGATTTGATCTTCTCGTGAGATACTTATTTGGAAGCAGTGGTTTATATTCAAAGCTGCTCTGGATTACCAACTTTGTCCAAGACTGCTAAAGGCATTCCGTTCAAGTTAATTGAAAACTGATCCTCAAATGGGCATCAAATTACTGCCACACCTCAGGCTTTGTGGGGGGTGGTAGATTTATAATGTACCAGGAAGTCTGCAGCCACCAGAGTTAATTTTTTTAAAAATGTGTCCAGTCCAATCAGTGCACTAAAATGTAATGTGTGAGAGGACAAACCAAGTCATCCCAGCAGAAGAAAGGGGGAGAAAGGGTGTGTAAGAATGACAATGGATTTTTTGTTTTTATTGTGTCCTGAAACCCAAATGACTTTCAGTCTTGAACTGCTACAAGGAAGTTACTCCACACAGCAATAGCACTGAACAATTCAGGGATAAAACAGGTGGCTCAGACACCTGTCAAGGTGCCCTTCTTTAACATTTCAGCACCTCCTGCAGACTCCACTTGCAGGAACTGTGTTTTATCTCAGCCACCAGACCAGAACTGTGCAAACAAACCCACAGCATTCAGCAGGGTAGGAGAAAGGTGCTGCTGTCACACGAACTCATGGAGGAACAAAGCAGGGAGGCACAGATTCCACATATTATTCTGTATTTACACAGCTGCCAGGCAGAATGAGCCATGCAAAGAATTCATGCTCAGTTTTGGAGAATTCCAAAATGCCCATGTCCAAACAGCTCCTGCAGAGCTCTGCAGCAGGTGCTGCAGATGGGCAGGAGTCATGTTTCCCTTGTTCCAACTGCCTCATTTGGGAACTTCCTGAGACCTGGACAGTGCCAGTCCTTCCCTGATGGCTGTCACTCAGCCGAGATCACAGCCCAGGTTAGGAACACAAGCTGCAGTGCTTACCCTGGGTAAGGTGTCCTGCCCAACCAGGTCTTGCAGGTGCCTTATGGTGCTCAAGGCTAAGGTGTTAATGGCAAAGGGATCACACAGGATCATTGATAAGTCCCTGAGAAGAAGCAAAAATTAAACACTTGTCATACATAACCAACAACCCCACTGTACAGGTCCAAACCCAACGGCGTGCACCTGATGAACATCTCCTGCCTTGTAAAGAAATAACATTCATGGTGGTTTTGATGTGGAAGAGCCCAAAAAACAATTGCTGAAAGTCTTCTGCACTGAGATCAAGCACATAATCTCCCACAGCCAGTTGAAGATCTGCTGGGAGACAGCCCACAGGCAGTGGAGCTCTGGTGGCAGATTTTGACCAAGTCCAGAGTGCTGAGGACAGAAAGGTCTCAGAGGCTTTTGAAAAACAACAGGTAAAAGTGAATTCTCAAATACTTTAAAATACCAATGGACAAAATCTGAAAGTAGCAGCTAAATAAAACACTGGGAGGGCACCTTCCAGAAATGTAAGTGTTCCAGATCACAGCAGGGCTGTGATTTGAAGCTAATCAAGTACTTTAACTGACACATAACCAGCCCATTTTCTCTGGGTTTAAATTATTCTGACTCCCTAAGAAAGGCTCCTGAATTTTGTTATGAGGCCACAGGGGAGACTCAAGAGTTGCAAGTGAAGCAGTGCAAGCTCTGCCACCAGGACATGCTTGGCTGTGTCCCAGTGCTCTGAGGGATGTTTGGGATGTGACTGCACCAAGGGGCTGCTGGAGGTTTCCTGGCTTTAGGGAAGAATTAACACCTCCAGCACCTGTCAGATGTTGTGAGTGCTAGAAAGCCTTTTCCAGTTTCTCAATAAATACCCAAGTGCCTTACCCCAACACTTGTTCTTGTCCTTTCTTCACCCCATCCAGGAATCCTTGCAATTCCCGAGCTCTCTTGTTGTCCACGAACTTCTCCCGAATGCAGGCGTCGAGGCACCAGGTGAACTGTCACCAAATGGAGGGAGCTTTATGAACTCATTTCACCAGCAATAAACACATCATGTCAGAGAAAACAGGCCCAGAATGACCTCAAAATTTCTGCAATTGAGATGCTTCATTAATGCTCCTAGGATAATAGCACACTGGTGAGTGACTAACACAGAGCTCAGAAAGGCCAACATCCCAAAAGGAGTTAGGAATGCCCAGGGAAGTTAACCTGGAGTCACTTTCTCCACTTCCAGGGAAGGCATTCCCTGGAAATTAAGGAGTAGGAATTAAACCCACCACTGCCTTGCACACCTGTGGATTTACACAAGTAGGAGACTGAGAAAGAAGCAGCATCACTGAAAAAATAAAAATGGTTTATTTTGGCCACTGCAATAGCACTCCAACTCTCCAAAGGAAGGAAGGAATATTGACAGTGGAGGTATTTGTGCTTTACAGCTGTATTACTGAACTATTTTTTAAGCAGAACACATGTAAAACTGAACAACTTTTTCAGAGAAAAAGCTTTGTTCCAGGTCAGAGTGATGCTACCACGAACAAGGGGCCAGTAACAAGATCTTGCTGTGACACTACCACATCTGTCACTTCCCAGTATTTGAATAGTTCCATGTTTTCTTATAATTCAATATCCAAAGTATTAAAAGTATTTACACACACAGTTTACTGGCAGTTGGAACATATGCAAAACTGGGAGGGAAACCTGGAGTAAGAACCTGGGGCTAGATTATAGATTATTATTTTTGCAGCATCTACATAGAATAGATGCCAGATTAGACATTGTTTTTAACACTGCCAAAGTACCCTAAATTTGAGTGATTCATGGATTCATGAAAGCAAACTGTTGGTTAACCAAGATGGAGTTCTCTCCTGAAGGTCCAAGGAATATAAGATGACATTTAGTTTCAAGGTCTGAACTCTCTTTACAGAAAGGACTCATCTTCTCTGGGCTTTCTCCAGAAAATTCTCCATAAACACCCCCGTGTGTCCCACAGGATTGGTACCTTGTGACAGGGGTCAACAGTACAGATCTCACTGATCTCCAAGTCGTGCAGTGACATGAGGAGCTCTGCCCTGAGCGTGCAGTAGTGGACATTCCTGGTGCGCAGGAACAAGGTCCTCAGGAACTGCAGCACCATGTCGTAGAGCTTCACGTTCTTCCCGATCATCTGTGTCAGCTTCTGCACCACCTGAGCTCAGAGGGCACAAATGTGGGCTCAGCACCAAGAGATGCCCTCATTCTACACACACACACAAATGTAAATTAATTATGTTACGTGGTTAACCAAGATTGAAGCATCTGCAGGGAATGAGGTCCTGAAAAGGAACTCTTTACTCCAAGATTTCCAAGAGCATTTACTCAAGAGACACTCACCAAATCTTCAACAGCCATAATGTTTTTGTCCCAACCCACAAGTTTCTTTCTTCTACCCTTGTGATTCTCCCCCCATCCCCTCAGGGGAGTCACCAAGTGTATGTGTGGTGCTGAGTGTCCAGCTGGGGTTAAAGCACAACTCTGCAGAGCAAACCTGGAGTAAATTGAACCAGGGCACTTACACTAAATGATTTTGAAAGCCTAACAGGCCTGAAACAACCCCTCACATAACAGATGTGCAGTCCTCTCTGAAATTAAAGCATTGTATTGCCTTCCAGTTAATCTAACTAAAAAAGCAACTTTTCTGGATGCCAATTAACCACAACTTTCTACATCCTTAAAAAAAAAAAGCAACTTCAGTTGAGCTATGTCCACTAAAAAAGGTCCCAAGAAAGCAAATTTAACATATCAGCATAGTCAAACTGATGTGATAGCCTTCAGAACAGCTGGAGTGTATTAAAGCCAGACTGAACAACAGAAAAAAAAAACATCTGCCTTTTCTTTTTTAAGAGTGCATAAACAGCTTGGAACATTCATCATTTATTACACAACTAAAATAATTCCTGCTGCTTTCATCAAGATGTGTAGGAGAAAATGGCCTGGTGTTTCTTGCAAAGAATTTGTTTAGCTAAACAACCTCCAGCAGCAAAGGTGGGCAGGGGAAAACAGCCTGTTATGTGATGTTTGACTGAAAGCTACTAAATTCTCAGGAGCACATTGTGAGGGTTTCCTTGTCCTTACCTCTCCTTGACGTCTCGTTTTGGGAGATGGACTGAAGAAATTTTGCAAGAAGGAAATATCATTGCTGAAGAGAATGTTCTCCTTCTCCAGGATGTATTGTTTCAGCAGGGGTGACACCTCATCCCCAAAGAGAGCCTGGTTGTCCTGCCAGATCTGTCTCTTCACCTCCACAGCACAGGCCTTGTACAGGTCCTTATCAGCCATCACCAGCTTCAGCTTCTTCTCAGGGACCTGCAATCCACAGAGTGGTTACACAGTGAGCAGCACCTCACCTGACAGTCCATGTAACCCATAATTGAACTACAGGAGGCATCTAAATCACGGAATCTCAGAACCTTCTGAGCTGGAAGAACCCACAGGATCATCCAGTGCAGTCCCTGCCCAGACCCC
>VRYO01002223.1:4509847-4532717 GCA_009812075.1 Sialia sialis
CTTCCCAATCCTTTCAACATTTTCCAACAGCTTTAGATGCTTTTTTATCTTGTGCTCAAACAGCCCAAGAATCAAGGTGAGGCTGCCCCAGCACAGAGCAGAGCAGGACAATCCTCTCCATGCCCTGCTCCCCACCCCAGGCAGTCTGGGCATTCACCCACCCCTCGTAGCAGTAAACCAGTCCTAAGAGACTTCTTCAACAACCAAATCACACACCCTTAATTTTTTCAAAGAAGAAAAAAGATCTACTTTAAATCTCCAGTGCTGAGATTTGAGGTGATGTTTCCAAACTCAGTAATTTACTGAAGTTCCAGCAGTGTTTTGAATCCATCACCTTGAGTGCAACATGATGTTTTTAGTAAGGACACTCCTAGAGATTTTTGTTTCACAGATCTGATTTTCCCACCTACTTTTAATTGCACTCTTTAAGTCTTACCTTGCACTTGTCAGAGATTTGTAAATCAGCTGTGGAAAAATTCACTTATCAGCAAACCTGACTTTTTAAGGAAGCTGCATGGATTGAAGAAAATAGGGAAACAGTCTCATCTGATTATGAAAATGTAAAATGCTTTTTGATTTAGTTCACTGATACAAGAATCTATTGAATCCTCAGCAAGTCCCTGACACTGAACAACACACAGAGGTGCAGAGGGAGCAGAGCCCACCTGTTAGAGGCACACCACACATCTCATGAAGTGACATATCACACCAGCAACAGACCACATCACACCAATGACACACATGTCACACCAGTAACACGTCACACCAGGCCAACCAATGCAGTGGTCCCACCTTGGGCAAGTGCTTCATGACACACATGACCACGGGCTGTATGGAGGGCATCTTGACCAGGGAAAAGCTCTTCTCTAGGAGATCTTCCAGCTTCTTGTATCTGAAAACATGGAAAAACATGAGACTAAGTACCACGGAGCAGTAAAGGAACAAAGCGGCCACCTCAAAGCCACTGGAACTCGGTCCCTGAGGAACCCAAGTCTCCTTTACAGAAGTCACCCATCCACATAGAATTCCCAGCTCACTCCAAAGAACCAAGGAGACTGCTGACAAACCTCTCCTCCACCTTCCCCTCCAAAGCAATGGCAGAGACTCTCTCCAGCAGCTTCTCCCGCAGCTCATCGAACACGGACTGGTGGAACTCGAGCCGGGGGGTGCCGTGCAGGTCCAGGAAGGGCAGGGCATACTGCAGCGAGGGCAGCAGCACCCCGTTCTCCGTCTGTAACACAAGCCGCAGCAGGAACTGAGAACGGCACTGGGATAACAAATAAAGCGAGGGAAAACCCAGACAGCACTGGGACCGCCCCAGCACAGGTCCCTGCATGGCCCAGCCCCACACGGCACCTCCGCGGCCCCTAACGCACCTGGAACTGCTCGATGGCCTTCAGCGGCTCCGTGCAGTTCGTGAGGGTCTCCTTGAGGTCCTCGCCGTTGGCCACTCCCAGCTCCTGCAGCCCCGCGTACATCTCGGCCAGGCCGGGTCCGCGGGGCCGCTCCCGGCTCAGGTCCCGCTCCTGATGCCAATCCCGATCCCGATCCCGATCCCGTTCCCAGCCCCGGTCCCGCCTCACTCCCGCCCCGGCCCGCCCCGCCCCGCCGGGCCGGCCCCGCGCCGCAGCACCAAGGTTCCGGCGCACCAAGGTTCCGCGGCTCGTGGCCAGGGCGGCCCCGGGTAGCTCGGCTGAGCTCCGGGCAGGGCGGACAGGGCTCAAGGAGCCTGTGGACAGCGCTCTCAGGTCATAGAATCACAGAATCACGGCATGGCACGGGTTGGAAGGGACCATAGAGGGTTCATCTGGCCCCACCTTCCTTTCCAAGCAGAGTCATCCCAGAGTACAGGAGTGTCCAGACGGTTCTGGAATATTTCCAGCGAGGGAGACTCCACATCCTCTCCGGGCTGCCTGTTGAGTGCTTGGTCACCTACACAGGAAAGAAATCCTTCCCCCTGTTCAGGTGTCAGTTTCTGCCTCCTGTCCACTGCTGGGCACCAGCAGAGTCTGCCCCTGCTCTGACACCACCCCTTAGATACTCATGCACATTGTTGAGGTTGTCTCAGCTGTCTCTTCTCCAGGCTGAACAGACCCAGCTTCCTCAGCCTTTCCTCGCAAGAGAAATGTTCCAAAACCTTGACCAACTGAGTAGCTCTCCACAGGACCTGCTCCAGGAGCTTCCACGTGGCCCGTGCAGGGCCAGGAGTTGGACTCCATCCTTGTGGGTCACTTCCAACTCAGGAGATTCTGTGATTCCATGCTTCTATGCAGCAAAACTTGGGTTCCTGGTGGTGTCTGAGGCTTCCTTCCTGGCTGATCACAGGCAGACAGCAATGAAAAGAGGAAACATCACCAGAAACAGAGAAGTGGCCTTTCCCCATTCCTGGTTTGATCTTCAGATCCATGACCAGTCTGTGGACACAAGCAGTCAGCCAATTGCCTGAGTGCAAGCAGCCACAGAGTTTACTTCAGAATTTCCATTTTCAGGGATGAGACTTTGTGGCGCTGTCAGGAGAAAGCAGGCGGGTGTTTCATAAAGCCTGAGCCTTGGTTATTTTCCATAGGGAGTCTGTCAGGAAGGGGGGCTCAGGCCCTCAGAAATTAAGTAAATCCAGTGACAAGCAGTTTCTCCACTTCTAATTTGGAAGCTCACATTACCAGTCATGAAATACCAAAGGGATGAGTTTTGCCTGCCTTCTGCTTATTGCACAGCTGAGTTAACCCCACATTTCTGTTTACCTCAACCCCAGTGCCTGGGGCAGTTTCGAGGTTGCAGCGGTGCCGTTGCAAAGCTCGCACTGGGATGGGCACGGAGCCCTCCTGTTATTTATGGACAGCAGTGCTGGAAGGGAAAGAAGAGCTGCCTGATGCATCATGGCCAGGCCCACGCGTCCTTGTGGTCCCTGTGGCTTGGGGCTGGGCTGAAGTCAGAGCCTGACCCTGGCCACGCCTTTCTTCTCTTTTTAAAGGTTGTTAAAGCAGCCAGTGCCAGTTTGCTGCTCCCTCTTTCGTGAAAGGAGAAAATTCTTCATGTCTTGGCGTGAGCTCCTTCCCCCCTGGCTGGTGATCGTAGCGGGACTGACGGGCATTGTGCTGCTCTGTGTCTCCACCAAAGATGTGCCTGTGGCCCCACTCAGGACCAAGGTAAGGCTCTCAAGGGGTGAGGGCAGTTAAACCGGGCTGTATTGTTGCTTTTGATATTATTTTATTATTGGGCTATTTGCAAACTGAGGAGGGAACTGGAACAAGACTGTCAGGACAGGCTGGCATCTTTCAACATGCTGTAGTTTTTCGAGCCAGAAACAAGCCCACCCCTTTGGTTGGTCAGGAATACAGGCTGGATATGATCTATGGAACAGTGGAGATGCTCAGGGAGGCTGAGGGAAGGCAGCCCATGTCAGGAGCTGCCCCAGAGCAACAAGGAACCAATGGTGTCAGTGCGGGGAAAGAACTAGATCCCTCTTAAAAGTCAGTAGGGATGTGTCCCTGAACTGCTGCTTCTGTCTTAAAAACAAACTGTCTTTCATGCATTCTTCTCTTTGGTCCCATCTTGATGTCGATCAAAGAGCCAGCATGCTCCTCACAGCTGGCTCAGGTCTGGTGGGGGTTAATGCCCACCTGCTTTGTCTCTTGATGCGCCTATTGCTGAGGTGAGCTCAGTGCCACACCATGTTTAACCCAACAGAAGGAGCTTATCCTGCCTGTTTAGAGATAGCACTCCTCCTCTATGTTTCTCTCAGAAACATAACTGGATAAAAAATCCCCTTATTGCTCTGCATTCTGTCCTTTCCTTGTTAAGCTGGACATAAATGTGGTGATCCCTCCCCTTCTCCCAGCAGAAGCCTCTAATTTTCTGAAGGAAGAAAAAAAAAATCCATATTTCTCCACCAATGCCATTCCTTTCTTCCTCTTGTGCGGCAGCCAACATGTCCCTGCTGGAAATCCGAGCTGTCACTGGTGTGGGAGGGTGCCAGCAGGCTTGGGCAGGGAGCTCCATCCTCCTTCCGCATTGCTGCTCCAGCCCAGCCCCACCAGCCCCTGGCCTGGGTGCCAGGACTGGTGCAACTGGGAGCTCCAGGAGGGCAGCAGGCAGCCAGTCTCACCCAGAGGCTGCAGCCAGTTCTGTCTGGTGCTGAAACCTTTCTGATGGCATTAACATCAACCTTTCAGGAGGTTTCTCCTCCCACTCAGTCACAGCTCTATTTGTGTGTGAGACACAGCTTCGACCACGCACTGCCATGGAGCTCATGAGCTTCCTTCCTGCCTGTGTAGGAGAGATCCCAACCTGGGGTCATGCAATAGGGAGCAGAGGAGCCCTAGGCTAGCTCTGGAGCTGTTTTGGGGGTGGGGACATCCAGAGCTGTGCTGCAGGGAATCTAGTGGCCTGCACTTGCTCATCCTCATATGCTGGGAGAGCAAGGCTTGGTCAGCAGCAAACAGACAAACACTGGGGACAAGGGGACAGAGAGGCCTTGGCTTGGGCAATAGCAGAGCTGCTGGGGGGCCAAGAGACTAAGCTGGTCATATTCACTGCTGCTGCTCTTCCTGCCAAGACATAATCTCTGTCTCTGAGGGGCTGCTGTGTTGTACAGTGTCTGTGCTGGTTGCTGCTCCCACAGCTCTTCACACATAGAGGCAAACCCAGCCTATGTCACACCATGACTGCAGTGGTACATCAAAGAGACACAGGAGTCCTGGGTTCCTCAGCATGAGTGAGCTGCAGCCCTCCAATTCCTGCACAAAAGCCTGAGCAAACCAACCAGCAGCAGTTTTGAGTCCTAGAATCAGTGGGGAACTTGTACAGTGCCATCTCCCACTGCTTTAGGACCTGTTTTTCCTGAGCTCCAGGTGGCTCAGCTCTCAGGGGAAGCCCTCTGCCTGGTTTCAGGAGCAGCTCCAATGCATGCCACTGTAGGGCTGATGTATTTCTAGGTGTTTCTCCACTCCTGCTGTTCCTCATGCATATTCAGAAATGCAGATGGTTCCCTGCAAATCCTCATCATCTTCTGGCTTTGCTTGCTCTTTGAATGTGACAAGTGAACTCAAACACTGCAGTGCAGGCCCAGGGGTGATCCATAATGCCTATATATGCTGGATAACCCTACAGTACCAATCAGTATGCATTCAGTGGTGTTTTTGAGAATGTTTTGGGGTTTTTCTAGTATGGCATTGTCCTGGATGCCGGCCCATCCCGCACCATCCTGTTCATCTACCAGTGGACAGCCACCAATCCAAACAAGACCGGGGTGATCAGAGGATGCAGTTCCTGTCCTGTGCAAGGTAAGGGGCCCATTTTCTGCTCAATGGTCTGTGGGATTGGCATGGGATGGATGGAAAAACAGACCTGTGCGTGGACCAGTACCACAAACTCCTTGGCTCCTGCACCACCCAGCTGTGCACTGAAACAGTGAAGTACAAGTTGCTTATTTTCAGCATGGCTCTTCTTGACTGGGCAGATTTAGCCACACACAGCTGGATATCAGGCACTTGGCAGCAGCCGGTGTCAGGATTTTGGGGCTGCTGCAGGCAGGGAAGCACACAGAGAGTATGGGGCTTGTCCTGATGTCCACATGGATCAGTGGTAGAGCCAAGGTTGCTGGAGCTTCTCACCCAGGAGAGGCAGTGAACAGCAATGGAGAACAAATCTGACTGCAGGATGACTCCGGGTATCTTCTGCCTCCTCCTGACTGTGCCTGGGCAGTAAGTGGGGTAGCTGCAGGACAACAGAGCTGCAAAGACTCCAAACCCCTATGTGGCATTTGACAGCACATGCATGAGTTCAGCTTGCCTTTAGGTGTCATATTTCAGAGAATTTGGGGGTTTTCCTCACAAATTTGAATCAGTTTGGCCCTGCCAGCTGAGTGGGTTTCATGCATGAATGCATGGGGTTTTCCTTCCCTATCTCCTAATCTTGCTTTGATGTCAAAGCCTGGTTATAGCGGGATGCTGGGAAGGACTGAGCCCTCAGCAGCAGTGTGCTGTGGGAGGGCAGCTGCACAGCAAGCAGGGTTTGTGCCCTTGCAGGCTGTAAACAACACAAATCACACACAGAAGATGCAAGAAGGGCTCCCTGAAACCTTGTTCGTGTCCGTGGTTCAGGGGCTGGGTTGAGCAGCAGCTCTGGGAGGCAGTTTGCTGTCAGCAGCAGCACAGGAGGCCCAGGTCTCGAGCCCAGGTGTGAGTGGCCCTGTCTGCATGGCAGCACAGCCCTGCACAGCCCTGCAGGGAAGCTGCAGCTCAGCCCTGCACAGGGCCCCAGAGAGCAAAGCTTGTGGTGAGGGGATCAGGAGGATGGGGAAGGGATGCTCTTCCTGGGTAGTAGCTCAAAACCAATATTTAAGACCCCATTGACTTGCTGGAAAAATGAGTCAAGGCTGGCACACAACTTCCTTCTGCAGAACACTGGCTTCTTCTAGGGCAGGGGTGTCTTGCTTGCCAGCTGAAGCTTGGTGGCTGGAGGAGAGAGGTAATAACGCATCAGCCTGTGAGTGTCCTTTGCTTATTTTTATAGCAACTAAAGCCACATTTCTTCCTTTGTGGGCTGAGACAGCCTCAGCTGTTGCAGCAGTCATGTGGCAGGAGTAGATGTCTCAGCTGCAGAGCTAGAGTAGTCTTAGTGTAATTTGGAATTTCTGTGCATGTGTTTTAGTCCCAGTTCCATATTTTAGCAGGATGGATACCTGGAAGACCTCCCTCATTCCACCTGTGACAGGTTCTGTCTTAACCATGTCCTAGGAAAGCAATCTCTGGGGCAACAGCTCTCACAGTTGTCCCATAACTTCCCTTAAAATTCCATTCTGTTCCATGATCCTCAGGTCCAGGAGTCTCCAGCTACTCAGATTCTCCTGAGAAAGCTGGGAAGAGCTTGGAGCCATGTTTGAACTGGGCCCAGAATGAGATCCCAGCAGAGCAGCACAGCCAAACCCCTCTGTACCTGGGAGCCACCGCCAGCATGAGGCAGCTGAAGTGAGTGAGTGTTGCAAACCCACACCCAGAGATCAGCACATGTCACAGGATCACTCTGTGCAGGCATCTCACCCTGGCTGCTCTGCAGTGTGAGCCATCCCTAGTCAGGCAAAGCTTCCTCAGCCCTGAAGAGAGGAGCATGCCATGGCTGTGTCTCCATGTGTCACCCCAGGCAGCCATGAAGGTGACAGTCCTGCAACTGCTGCCAGGCTGGTAGTTCTCCTTCATAGTTACACTTTCACAATTAGTGCTTGGGAAAACACTCATCAGTCTGGTAGTGTGTCCTTCACAGTTACATTTTCACAATTAGTGCTTGGGAAAACACCCATCAGTCTGGAAGCTCAAGTGTTTTCAGTTTGTGTGACAGCCCACATGCACTTGCAGGATTGTTTCTTGTCAGCAAGTTGGAAATGGAGGTGGGAAGGTTCACCTCATCATACACTTGTGGACCCTCTTCCCAGTCACCGCATTACTGAGACCTGTATCTCCATTTAGACGCTGGGGGAAAATAAGGTCTGGAGGGGACTAGGCCAGTGGGATACAGAGGATTTCCTCAGTGACAGAGGGTACTAGGGTCCTAAATTCTTAAATGGTGGCACAATTGTTCAAACCATCCCTCTGCTGTTCTTGCCTCCATTGCCATGTGAGAGGTGAGGGAAGCAGCAGCAGGAGTGGGTTTGTCATTGTGTCTCTGGGCTACTACCCAAAACAGGGAGCACAGCAGAAGCCCTGCAGTGTGCCCCCACTGCAGGCTGCTCCTGGCAAGGTTCTGTACCATCAAATGTGCCTTCTTTTTCTTTTGTGTTTAGCCTCAGCCATCCCATCGTCTCTGACAGTCTCCTTGCAGCTCTGACTGGCACCCTGAAGTCATCCCCCTTCAACTTTCAAGGGGCACAAATCCTGTCCAGCCCAGAGGAAGGAGCATTCAATTGGGTTGCTGTTAACTATGTCCTGGAGAACTTCTTCAAGGTAAAGGATGATTCTTCCTGGGGCACACAGAGCTGGGTTGAGCAGCTCCTGTTAACAGACAGCCACAGAGAAGAGTGCTGGGTTAAAACAATGCTTCAGCACAACTTCCACTTCCTTTCAGAGGAGGCAGCTTAGATCCAGCACCAGTTGGTTGAGGTGAGGTGGTGAGGCCCTGGCACAGGGTGCCCAGAGCAGCTGTGGCTGCCCCATCCCCCCCTCTCTGGAACTGTCCAAGGCCAGGTTGGACAGGGTTTGGAGCACCCTGGGATAGTGGAAGGTGTCTCTGCCCACAGCAGGGGGTTCCAATAAGGTGAGCTTTAATATTCCTGCCAGCCAAAACCTTTCTGTGATTCCATGGTCATAACTAGGCTGAAGAACCAAACCTCGGCTCTGGCTTTCCATGAACTCATCCATGCAGTTGCCCTAACACACCTGAGGCTTTCTGGCCACACATGGACGGCCTTACATAGCCTGGCCATGGGGCATCACCAGGAGCTCCACTGCAGGGCCTTTGTCAAATGGGAGTTGCTGCTGTTTGTGGAGTACTGTGGCATTGCACTGGAGTCCAGCTGTCCCATGGGGAGTCTTGTGGATGGCAGAGAAGCAGATTCTGTTCCTGCCAGAGCAGAAGCCTCTTTCAGTGAGACACCAGTGAGACCAGGGAGGCCTGCTCTGTATTTAGAAAGCACTTGCTAAACAAAAATAAAAATTCAGTTTTCTTGTTTCACCCATCCCTTCTCAAACCAAAGGGTCTCAAATAGAATGCAGAGGGCAAGAGAAAGGTGGGTCAGACTGAGTTATTCCTCATCAGGATGTGAAAAGCAGCTCTGATAACCAGCAGCAGCAAGCACACACTGGTTAGGGAATTGTCAGCAATATTGCTATTGACAGAAATATGGCCTCCCCCAGCCAGGCACAGAGTGTAAACTCTCCTGCCTGTGCTGCCAACTTTAGCATTGCCAAAGTCAGTTCTGCAAGACTGGAGATGATGCCACAGGGTTCTTCTGACAGAAGTATCACTTTAACATCAAGGCAGCACTTGAAATCCATATCTTCCCTCTTGGAAACGTCCCTGCCACCACTCCCCACCACTCCCTCCACTGTCCCCTCCTCCTGCCTGCTGACACCACTGCCTGGTGCAGCCATCCAGGCTGGGCAGCCCAGTTTGCCCCCACAGGCTGTGGGAAGGCTCTGAGCAGGTGGCAGTGCCTGTACAATGGCTCCTCTGTTCCCTCCAAAGCCCCTGGTTCAGCATCTTTATGCACTGTGGGCAAAAAAGAGTTGGGCTGTGGGCACCATCAGCTGTTTCTCTCTCTGGGCACTAATGCTGGCACCTGGCTGTGACTGAGACAGAAACGTCTCAAGGATTGACCTCTCTTGTTCTTTTTGGGTCAGTATGACTGGCGAGGACAGTTGGTTCCCTCCAGGAAGGGGATGGCAGGAGTCCTGTCTGTGGGAGGAAGCTCAGCACAGCTCACCTCTGAGCTGGAAGAAGAGAAGCAGGCCCCACAGGAGGGAGTGAGGCTGCAGCTCTATGGGCAGAGTCACAGGGTGCTCACCCACCAGTGCCCCTGCCACGGCACGGAGCAGCTCCGCAGCAGGCTGCTGGCTGTGCTCATCCAGGTGAGTGTCTGCTCGGGGCACAGCATCACGAAATGACAGCTGCACAAGGTGTGGGGATGGGCAAAGTGCAAATCACTTGAAAGTCAATCCCTCTTTAGGCTGTTTGCATGTATTAGAAAAACCCTTGCAAAACTTTCTTTCCCTCCAAGCAGACACACAGGCACCAGTTCAAGGGTTTCCTACTTACAGGTTCTATTTGGCTCCTAATTAATACACACAAGGAAAAAAATTGCTTTCCAGAGATGTCAACATCACCTTCAGGCTGAGCAGAGGCAAGGCTTGCCTTGGGCTTCTAGAAACTGCTTCTCCATCCTAGAATGGGAGCACCCAGGAACCAACTGGGACCTTCCATTTGGGGGATTTCCTTTGCTGACTTTAACCCTGGAGCATCTCTGAAAGAGCAATATTTAATTTTGAAAACATGCAGGTGTTTTGGTTCTTCCAAACTATTTCACTTGGGGAATGGGAGGAGAGGAAGAGGGTGGTATAGTATGGGACAAACTCAAGAATCACCTTAGTCCTCACCAAAACTATGTTTTTCAGGAATTAATTGCTCCCTGCCCATTCACTTCCCTCCCTATAAACCCCACTTGCCCTTATTTGAGACCTGAATGTCACACATTGGACACCAACTTCACCACAGTTATACTGGGAAATTGCTAGACATAAGAAACACTGATTCCTGTGGGGTTGAAGGAAGATCTGGAAGGCAGATCAGAACAGCCTCCTTCTTGCAACTAGAAAGAGCACAGGATGCATGAAATTGTATTTGTGCTCTAGGGGAGGGTGGGTAGGGCTGGAACTCAGCACCTCACAGCAGCTCCAGTCACTGCACTGGCCCTGAGCTCAGCAGGAGCTGGGACCTGGCTGGGTCTCATGGTTGACTTGATGCCATAAGATTTGGCAAAGCTTTCCTAGCCTCCCTGCTCAATCTCAGCATTGTGGTGCTTGGGCAAAGCTGTTCCTAACCATGCTACATTCTGTCTTCCTGTGTGAAGCCCTGGGATGCCTGTCCTCTCTTGCTGCCTCTGTCCTTGTTTTATTCTGTCTCCAGGATCAGAGAAGTGCTAAAACCGTGTCCAATCCCTGCTGGCCCCTCACCTACTCCCGGGAAGTGCAGTGGCAATCAGTGCATGCTGGGCCTTGTGCTGCCAGTGATGGCACATGGGACATGCCTGGCCCCAAGGAGGTCTTCAACATCACAGGCTCCAGCAATCCCACAGCCTGCGTGAGCCTTGTGCAAAGCCTGCTCAACTCTTCCTCTTTCTGCAGCTTCTCCAAGCATTCCCTCAGCAGTGCCCTCACACCCCTTCAGCCCAGGTTTCTGGTGAGTTCTCATTTACACTGGGGTATGAGGAACCCAAGAAAAGGGACCAGCTTATACAGTGGGAACATCCAGACCATGACACTCCTGCCCTCTCCCCCTCATTGCCACACAGCTGTTCAAACATGGGCCTCTGGCTTCCCACGGTGACTGTGGGGGAGCTTTTTTCATCCCTGTCTCCTCAATGTCTGCTGTTGAGACCAACTCTGGGGCTCCATGGAGCCAGCAGGGATGGGCCAGTCAGGAGTTGTGTGCTGAGCACACACCAGGTCTGTGGTGAAGCTGGAGATCCTCTGCCCCTCTCTCAGCAAACTTCTGGCCATGCTGCACACAAGCACCCTTCTACCTGAGAACCTGGATTTAGTGGCCAAAGTCATAGGATTGTTAAGGCAGGAGTAGCTCAAGATCCTAGGACAAGCTGAGTGCATTTCCAGGGAGGGTAACCATGGAAATTCCCCCAGCTCCCTGCTCCTGAGTCTCCCATGGACATGGTGCTGAGGAGCATTGGGATCATCTCCCAGTCCTCAGCACTGGTGAGCTCACACCATGAATACTGTGCTCAGTTTTTTCACTGCAAGAAGGACACTGAGGGGCTGGAGCATGTCCAGGGAAGGGAACAAAGCTGGGGAAGGGGCTGGAGCCCCAGGAGAGGCTGAGGGAGCTGGGAAAAGGCTCAGCCTGGAAAAAAGGAGGCTCAGGGGAGCCCTTGTGGCTCTGCACAACTCCCTGACAGGAGGGGACAGCCAGGGGGTCAGGCTCTGCTCCCAGGGAACAGGGACAGGAGGAGAGGGAACAGCCTCAGGCTGGGCCAGGGGAGGTTTAGATTGGATACTGGGGAAAATTCCTTCACCAAAAGGGTTGTCAAGCCCTGGCACAGGCTGCCCAGGGCAGTGCTAGAATCACCATCCCTGGAGGAATTTAAAAGCTGTGTAGGTGTGGCATTTGTTAATTGTTTAGTGGTGTGCTTGGCAGTGCTGGGTTAATGGTTGAACTTGATTTTAGACATCTTCTGCAACCAATATGATTTTTTGATTCTATGAGCAGTCTACTTATCCAGGCAGGCCAGGAAGGCTGCTGGATGCACACTGGGAGCAGGCTTGTTTCCATCTCCACACAGCAACAGCTCTGCTCGTGTCCCTTGAGCCCTTCCAAGGCACTGGAGCCAACCCTGCACAGCAGGGGCACCCTGGCAATGCCCAGCCACTGCCCCTCACTTCCCAAGGGGTAATTTCTGGTGTACAGTACAAGGACAGAGCACAGTCCCAGCCCATGATTATCTCTGCTGCTGTTGCAGGTGCTTTCTGAGGCCATGGACTTCATGAGAGGAACTGTACCTTCTCCTGACTTGGGTCAGGCTGTCAAGAGGCTGTGTGGGATGTCTGTCCAAGAGGTAACTGTGGAATACCTCGGTGTGCAGGGAAAGTGGGAAGCAAGGAACAAGCCCTCAGAGCTCAGACTGACAGAGCTGTAACTTACTGGCTCCTTCAAGGAAAATTTTGGATTTGGCTGGATTTTGTGGGGTTTGGGTTTTTGTAGGGTTTTTCTTTGGTGTTTTTTGTTTGTTTGTTTGCTTGTTTGTTTTGCTGTTTGTTTGTTTGTTTTTTACTTTTTTTTTCACTTTGAGTAAGCAGGCTCCACTTACTTTCCTTCCTCTCAAATCCCAGCTGCTGCTGGTAACACCTGGACCTAATTAAATGAAAAGCTACAAATACCTTTTACCTTTTATTCTAAGGAGCAAACAGGAAGGCTGTCTACTCACTCGTGTACATCACCTTGGTCTTGCTGTTATCCTTCTGTCCTTAAGTGCAAGGGACAATCCACTCAGACTGCAGGGCTGCTCCCATTTCACCTGGGCCCACGGAGGCCAAGCCAGGAGGAGTTTGTCAGTTTTTCCCTGAGTTGATGGTTATGAGGTCACTCTTATTTGCACACACACTGATAGAGCATTCACAGAAACATTCAAATGGGACAATTTCTCCAGGGTCTGTTAATGAGCCCATAAGCAGTCCCAGGAAGCATTCTCTTCTGGAAGGAGGAGAAAGATCCCAGTGTTCCAGTTGGGAGAAAAGCTGCAGCATCAGCTCAATTAGAGAGCAGGGAATCAATCCTACCCAAGCAATTCACCAGCAAGGCAACCTGGCTGTCAGTCCTGCTGCTCTTGGATCTGGCTTAGTAAGATGGGAACAAAAGCAGTAACAGATGACACTAATTTCTACCCCATAGCCCAGTGAGTGCACAGATTTCAGTCTGCACAGGACACAAACCAAAAACTGGAGAAGAGCCTCCAGTCCCATAGTCAGTCTCAGAACAGGAAATAGGAGGCTGTTGAAGGCCTGAAATTTGGCTACTGAGTATTTACTTCTTTTGTTTTTCTCCCCCATCTTCTTTTTCTCTCTTTTTCTGGAAATGGCACCAGCTGATTGGGGAGTCCCAAGCAAGCCTGGATACACTTGTTGATTACTGCACTGTGTCTGCCTTCATCTTCCATCTCAGTACAACAGGATACACGCTTGACTTTGACCGGCCTGCTTGGACTGCATTCCAGAAGGTCAGTTCCTACAGCACAGTGTTCCCAGTTACCAGGAGGGCTGCTCCCAGTACAGCCAGTTCCCACACTGACAAGCCCTAACCAGCTGGGCTTCTCCAGCAGGATGGTTTTGCAAAATGGATTCACAGTTGTGATAAACAAGAAAACCAGTGTCAGAGAGCCAGAGATGACACTTGTCCTCTGAAAAACAAATGGGTGAAAAAACTTCTCTGGATCAACACCATCTTTAGAAATCTGTGTTGACAGGGAAGGAAGTACTGTTTGATCTCCACTTAATGCTAAGAACAAGCTGCTGCTAACATTTCCTGAGCCAAAAGATGCTTCCCTACCTTTCTGCAACCACATTTATACTCATGAGCGTTGATAAATACTTTATCATCATGGAATCCTAGACTGGTTTTGGATTGGAAGGAAACTTAAAGCTCCTCTCATTCCACCGCATGCCATGGCCAGGGACCCCTTCCCCTATCCCAGGTTGCTCCAGCCTGGCCCTGGACAGTTCCAGCAATGCAGGGTCAGCCACAGATTCTCTGTACAACACATGCCAGGGCCTCCCTACCCTCACAGATAAGAATTTCTTCCTAATATCTAATAATCTAACCTAGTCTCTAATAAGGTCTAAAATAGCTCCAGGATCTGGAGGCCCTTAGGACAGGGATTTGATTCAGGTAATTCCCTTTCAAAAGAAAAGAAAGCCTGTTCCCAGACCTCTTCACAACTGATAATCACAGCCATGGTCCCACTCAGCCAGGCCAAGTAGTGACCATCAGAAAAGGCAAGGTAATGAGGCAGGTCCAGGACCTCCAGGGAGCCCTGCCTGGAAAGACAGAGACAAGCAACCTGAATCATAGGCCTGAGGTTCAACTGGGGCCAGAGAGACAACTATCCACAAAGCAGACTTAAGATCCACCAGAAAAACCCATCAGTAAGCAGAGAACAGCACTCCCCTACAGCACAGCTCAGGAGAGAGGGGGCTGCCCAGGCCAGAGCTTACTGGAGCACCCATGCACACGGGCAGAGATGTGGGTGGAAGTGCCATTAGGGCCTGTTGGTGTACTCAGAGCACTGAGAGTGGGAGAGCTCCTCATTTCAAGCCAAATCCTTGGATCAGTCTCAGATAATACATACAAAGCCTTGGGCCCATGCACAGAAACACAGCGGGGGTCCAGGCCATCTCCTTCTCTTCTGACGTCTCCTTTTTATTTCAATAGATGGGTGACAGATCATCTGGCTGGACTCTTGGCTACCTGCTGAGTGTGAGCAGCACCGTGCCCCAGGACAGCCCCAGCTTCCTCAAGGGGATTGAGCCAGGGGTCTGGTCCTTGCTCCTGATCCTCTTCGTGGTGCTGCTCATGGGCTCTTTCATGCGCATCTCGTACCGAGTGATGGTCAAGGAGAGCAGCTCCAGCCACAGGAACAGCAGTGTCTTTGATGACTGAAACTCTTCTGTGACTCAAGACTCTTGTCAAAGCACAGTTAACAGGGTCCAGACAGAAATCACAGAGGTATAAGTCACTGGAGGATGCAAGTGATTCTTCTGCAGGGCTCCCAGCAACTTGCTGGTACTTGCACTACTGTGCTTGGAGACAATGGATCCTGCTCCACAGGAAGTCTGTGATTCCTGGTGGATGGCAAGCTATTCATTCTCCAAACAAGAACAGCCTGCATGGCTCTTCCTTGGGCTACAGCTGGGATTACTCATGTCAGACATGAAGTGATGCCTCTGAGCAGGCAGGCCCTGAGCTAATGTGAAGTTAATATTGTATACTCCTGTCAAATCAGAGAAGGTGGTGTCTGAAAAAAAGTCTCTGTCCTCTTCTGTGGCCTCTTGAGAGATGATACCTGCAGTATTGCCATTAGTGAAGATTGGAAGGGCATGAAAATATAATCAGAATATAAGAGCCAGCTGCTTCCATGTTCTATGGAGAATGCAGGTATTTTCTACCTGATGTGTCTGTGCTTCCATCTCAGTGATGATGGCCAGCCACATGTCCCTTCCAATGAACCCTCCTGCTGACCAGGAATCCTTCAAAACCAATCCTTCTTAGTCTTGGCCTCTACAAAATGTGCAGATGATCAAAGGAGAAAAAAAAGGGCACCAAGCACAGTTGAGTTTTTGTCTCTCAGCTGAGTCACAGCCACACAGGGTTAAAATTGCCAATTGAAACTCTTCAGCAAGGACTCAAATTAACATATTTAATTTCACATTTGCTAAAGCTGGGCTCATGCTGGGCTGAGGTTCACCTGTTTGTTCATTTGCACTGACCTGCTTCTCTTGCTGACTCTGGAAGTGTCTCAGCTGACACTGTCCTTTAGACCAGAGCAGACTGAGGAACAGAAGCTTTCCTAATTGTCACTTTCATATTAGACCATGACCAGAGTTACTTTATGATCTAATAATCAGGATTTCTCTGGGATCTGGCAGTCATTCCAGCTCCTCTGGTCTGCTCTGCAAGACTGAAAGATGAGTGCTGTACAAATTCTGTGTTACTGCAAAGAAAAGGGATCGATGCACACTGTCCTTTCACTAAAGCATTCAGAGCTCACTTCTCAACTGCTTCACAGACTTAAACCTCACAGACTCTTAAGAGCCTCAGGGACGAGTGTCTCCAAGTCTTTTCAGACCACTTTAAAAAGAAATGTAAATGCTCATAGATGCAGTGATGTGCCTTGCAGGGTTTTTAAAGTTACCATAGCACCTAAATCCTTTCAAATCTGATTATTCTTCCCTTGTGCTTCTAACTGATAATATGGGACACACACACCCCATAATATTGGGGTATTCATGCATTTTCAGGCCGATTAATGAAGGTTTGGAACCTGCCAGTCAAGTTTAGAGGGGTGTGGAAACAGACTTAAACCAGCTTCATATTCATTTCTTTGAGTTGCACATTAGATATTTTTAATTATATCATGTCATTAAAGATGGTTTAAAAGACTGTCTGTGTTGTTCTTGGCAAGAGATCAAAGCAGGGGGGTTATTGTGAACACAGAGTGTTTCAGTGAGCAGGATGGGGGTGCTGCTGCTGAGCTGTTTTTGCTCTGTATTTTTGGGGTACACAGTGAGAACCCCTGAAGGCACTTTCTTTCCAGTGAAAGAAAAAGATTTCAGATAACCTGACTGCTGGTATTTAGTTGATGAGAGACACACCTACACCTTTTGATGTGTTCTTTGCTCAAACCATCTGAAGAAGGTAGGAGGCATCCAGGCAAGGTGGCACAGAAAAAATAAAGAGGTTATCATGGAGTCAGCAATATCAGGGAAATTCCTGAGACTTCATTCATCCTGCACCTGGAAATGCAATCCTTAAACAGAGCTCTGGCTCAGTGACCTGACAGCAGAGGGGTGAGCTTTGGGATTCCTGGCTGACATTTGGAACCTGCTGAGGAAGAATTCTACCACTGTCAGAAATGGAAACAAGCCAGTGAGATGCCAGGAATTCCTGGACTCCAGGTCTGTCCGTCACTGCACCTTCCTGAATTGGAATACATCACAGGGCCCAAGAGAAAAGAGTATCAGCCAGAACTTCCCCAAGCTCTCGTTTAGAAGCTTTGGGACTTCTACACAGATAATAAGCGAGTAATCAGGCAATGAGCTCAGTGTGGCCTCCTGACACTTCACTTTTGCTTCGCACATGCCACTGAATTAAATCCCTGCCCCTTGAGCCACCCTGACACTGAACCACTGCTCTGCCATGCAAAGACCCACAACCACTTCTTTTTCTAACCGATAAAAACATTTGTAGATTTATTAACTAGATGATAAGATAGATTGATATTTTAAAACTGGTGTTTTAGCAATAAAATAAAAGGCATAAAATAACAAAATGGGGAACCTATGAGAAGAAAAGAGACTGATACTGGTAACATATTCCTTCCTTCAAGCTCTCTATTGAGCAGCTCGTTCATGTCAACCCCACAATAAGTTTGCAGAATAAATCCCCAGATTTCCTGGACAGCAGAAATCTACTTAAAAGGAGATGAACTCACTCACTTTGAAACAAAGATGCTCGCAAGCCTTTGGTTAGAATTCAACTGTGGAAATGATAAATAATGAGGATTTTCTCACTGTCTGTAAATTCTTTCTGTTTATACACAGGGCCCTCACTTCTCACTCAGGGTGAACCACGGCAGAGATCTTCTGGCAGATAATAAAGTCTGCTCATGTGCAACTGCAGTTCTGCTGCTGTCAGCAAATACCAATAAGAAGTACATTAAAAGTATTACATACAAAAATTGACACCAGAAAACACTTTTTCTGTCTTAGCTCCAGACACACATCAGGGTGTCTGACCTGCTCCTGCTATTGGGGCTGAACTCTCATTTAGGCATCCCAAAACTCCATGGATTCTCAACCAGCATATCCCATCAGGGTTGTCCCAATAATTCCCATGAATATTGAGGAAATAGTTTGTTGCCTGTAGTTCCACTCTGCAGTACCCACAGGGCCTGAGTTGTTTTTTCTCCCCATTCTGACACGTCCAGGCTCTCTGTGCTAGGAGAGACCCAAGTTGAGGCCGTGGAATCCAGAATCATTTGTGGAGCAAATCCAGCAGAAGATGAGAGGAATGCCTTTTATGGATGGCTGGGTTTAGTATCAGTATATTTTCATGTTGTTCTTCTACCCTGCCTCTGATCCTGTATCTGAGTGTCTTTCCAGAGAAGCAGGCAGCCATATGATGTTTACATCCTACCTCAAGGACTGTCACTCCTACTTCAAGAGCTAATTCTGAACATGCTGAAGAAGAACAGGCCTGAAGGAATACTGGGACCAGAAAACCTGCAAATTTTGCCACAGCTTTCTTAATATAAAAGTCTTTTCCCAATGCCATCAAACCCAGGCAAGTCCCAGTGTTTTGGTGTTTTCTAAATGCAGACATCACTGTGTACTTGTACACTGAGGTGACCAGGTTCTCTCCATGTGAGATACCCAGAGCCCTCCTGCAGTCGGATGCTGTCAGATCCCAGATAAACACAACAGGAACTGCTGCTCCTGGAGCAGCGTGCAATGCCAGGGATCAGTCACGAGAGGGAGGCTGGCAGAGCACCCCTCAGAAAGCCTTAGGAAATCTCTGACACAGCCAGCAGCTTCTCCCACCACAAATGACATCAGTTAGCAAGGAGGCGTCTCTGGGAACATGTCATGGATGCAGGGGAAAGACACTGCAGGATGGGAATTGTCTGTGGGATGTGAAAGCTGCTCTGACCAGGAATTTAAGAAGCCATGGCATTGGAAGAAGTCCTCTATCCAGGGAGACATGGAGTATTGATGAAGGCTCTTCTGGAAAAAAGAGGGAAAAAGAATAATCCCTACCAGGAAGAGGAGTGCCCTGGAAATGAAGAGGTTTGAGAGAGACAGAGGAATGATAAAATCAACTTCTGTGTGAAGGAAAGCTTATTTTTATTCACAGCAGGGGTGTTACCATATGTGCACCTCATGACCAAATTAGTCACCACTTCTTGGTGGAAAGTCTCAGGAGAAACAGATCCTCCACGTGGAAAAAGACAACACCTATCAGGATTATCACTGGACAAGGAACAGCAGCAGAGCTGTGGAACCTTCATGACAACAATGTTCTAAGTTCACAGGTTTCAAACAAGAAGGAAATGGAAATAGCCAATTATTGCTAAACATTACATAAAGTGAAAGCTGGTTTAGTATTACTTTGTCTCACAGTATCATGGAAAATGTTCAACAGTCCTGGAGTGAAAGCTCTGAAGGGTCAGACTCACAGCCTTGTGAAAAGAGTTACCCAGTGGGAATCATGAAACCAAATGGAAGGAGCTCTTCTTCCACACAGATCGTGGTCAAACCGCACGACTCATCAGGGCAGGAGGCTGTTTATGCCAAAAGTTTACATGGCTGCACAAGGTGATTAGATAAATTCGTAACTCATTGGGGCTATTAAACAAAAAGTTGCTTGCGGCTAAACAACTGCCTGAACCTCCTGGCACATCCATATCTGTTTGCCCTGTTCCACTTTGGTAACTGCTGCACAGCATTAGAGACAAGACACTGGCCTGGCTAGACCTGTGGCTTGATCCCATTCAGCTGTTCTGATTTCCCTTAGGCAGGAATCCTACAACTGCACCTCTCACGCACTGGTCTCTGGAAGCAGCCTCTCACCTCCATAACTTCAATATTTCAGGAGCAATAATTTCGGGAAAACAAGACTGGTTATCCTCAGAAGCAACAATTAGACAAGAATGAGAAAATACCAGCACATACCCACATCTCACTTCAGTGTTACCATAAACCTGGAACGACCCCAACACCCAAAGCCCTCTGGTTCTGGAGACAGCTCCCACCCACACTCGTCCTCCAGGGTCCCTCCCTTAACTCAGGGCTTCAGTTTTTACCTACAGAGACAGAATTAGTTGTGTGATTTCTGTCTGGGCTCCTGCCAGCCCAGGTGGAGGCTCAGCTCAGACTGGATGGTGCTTCAGGGACACAGGCTGCAATCTCGCTGGTTAAGCACCAAGAGAGGAAGGACAGTGCTGTCTGCCGGCCTGCCGAGGGGAGGGATCAGCTCTGTACACACACACAGAGAACACTGGTTCAGCAAAAGGGGATGGCAATATGCAAAAGCAAAAGGAAAGGCCCTCCCCACTCTGTTCAAACCACTTGTGTTTACAGTAAAATCTGTTTCCAAGCCAAAAGCAATACAGGTAGTTACAAAACCAAAACAATTGCAATTAAAAAAAAGTTTAAAAAACACCCTAATACATAATTCAACAAAACAGCAAGGCGATTTCCAACTTGTTTTCACTTCCCTGAGCCCATCTTCAGGTAAGACCCATGGTCTTTGACCATGTAACACTGCCCTGGTGTTTTCTAGGACTCCTCTTACACCTTAATTTATGCAGAACTTACACGTGGGATCTGCCCCTAAATGAGGTGAAACCTCCTTGCTTGTCACTTGCAGCAGTTTGAGGAAAACGTTCAAAGTAATCAAACACCAGCTAAGACAGACGTCTGCGATGAAAACACAATGTGGGAGCCACAAACATCCCACCTCAGTGCTGTTCCTTTCTCTGCCCTCCCAGCTGCTTTCCAGCATTCCCTACTCTGGCAAGCTGCAGCCTCTCCACTGAACCAATGGCCACTAGAAACGCATTTCAGCATTCAGCTCAGGCAGGACCATGGAATGTGCAGCTTTTTGTCCCAGAATTTGCCTCACACTCAAGGTTTGCCTTGGGAGGAATGCTCCATGTGAGCCAGGGGTCTGGCACAGACCTGCCGTGGCATTTGCCAGCTCACCTCCTGGCACACACTAATTAATGCTGGGCTGAAATAGCAGGGCTGACGTGGTGGGCAGCTCCAGCAGCTCTCCATGGAGATTCCTGCCTCTGTTCCTTCTCAGAGAGATCTTAGAAGTGCTGGCATTTTACTTCCATTTTAAAAATGGGAAAATAAATAAGATAGAATTGTCATTTCCTATGGATGCGCAGTTAGCTAAGAACAGAAACCCTCACTGACTGGGCTAGAATTAGCAAATATTAATAATGCACAAATAATTTGAAATGTATCCTCCTTAGATATTCATATGGTTGAATCTCCTGGGGAAGCCTCTGGAAGCTCAAAGAGGAAAGTTTAGCTCCTCTGTAGGGTGCTAGCCCTGCTCCACGGGGAGCAATCCTGCTGGTGTTCTGCAGACAGGTATGGGAGCCTCAACCCAGCAGAGCATTTCCACTCTCACACTCCCTCTGGGAATGCTGGGGGTGGCAACAATTGCTCACTCCACACATTACAGAGCAGCTTCCCAAACATGAAAGGCAGTGCAGGCTGGAGTAGAGGCTGTGGGAAGCATAAAGCTCTGGATTGCTCACACAGTGAGGACATGGATGGCACTAATGCACAGGCCTTTGCTTTCTGGCCCTGGCTGAAAAACCCCAAATCTGTATCTGCATTAAATACACCAGCACCTGTACCACAAAACCTCCCCCAAGCCCTGCAGTGGCTCCCTGCTCCATCTCAGGGCAGGTTCTCCAGGGTTTCCTGAGCACACGTGGCTGTGAACGCTGTGCTGAGCACACCTGACGAGAATTGATGCCGAATGTACCTTCCCGGACAGCACGGCACAGGCAACACTCCACATTCCCTGGTTTGAATCACAAAGAAGCCAGGATTTCTCCTGTACATTTCTCTGAAGAGATGGCATCACATCCTGCAGGAAAAGCTGCCTTTACATATTAGCACAGCCTTGTGTGAGATCTTCAGCAAGCCTTATCCAGATTCATCCTGGCTGCCTTTGGTACTGAAATGATGCTGCAGTTTTTGGAATCGGTCACTTCAAACACCATCACAGAGAACAGAAAGCTGTTGTCAGAGAACTGCTGTGAGCTGGAGTGGGCCAAGCCATCCCTCTCTATGATTCTAGTGTGACCACTATTTAATCAATTCCTGTAATTAATGGGATAAATCTGGACCCTAATGCCTCTGCATTACTCAGCTGTCTCAAAGGGAACTGCATAAACCTGCATTCTGGCTGCGGATGTGAAGGATGAGCTGTGTGCATTTCCCCAGACACCTCAGAGGCTGACACAGACCTTTCCCAGGACCCTCTCAGATCACTCCCGATGCTCTGGGGCTGCTCCAAGCGTTCCTGGACTCTTTCCAGCACCTCTGCAGGAACATGTTTATACGCCAGAAATATCGATCCAACAACCAGAGGACATCCAACCTCCAGCCAAAACCTTCACAGAGCCACCTCCTCACCTGACCCAGCCACAGGATTGGATTATTGTTATCCAGGCACAAATTCCAGGATGTGTACGAGCTGTTTGTGTGTCACACAGTGCTGGCCTGTGTCAGCAGAATTGAGGTCATGGCTGCGTTTGCCTCAGCCCACCCCACGGCAAGGCAGCAGCATGAGACTCCCTGCCTTGGGAGCTCCATTAGGAGCTTCTTTCAAGTTTTTGCTACAGTATGAAATGAGAAGAGATGCTGGGACTTGTAGACCAAGCTGGCATCACAATGAATACATACAACCATAAAAAGATTCTGCTGAAACAATAATCAAATGTGCTTAATAAAACTGTGACCAATGGATGCACTGTCTGGGCAAGAATGTGCTCACAAAGCTGGGAGGTAGAATAAGGGACAAGGAAAGGCGAGGGTGGTATTTATCCAGCATGGGGTGTGTTGGCTGCCTCATGACAGGGCTGCAGCACCCACAGAGCCCAGAATGGAGGTGTTCATGTGGGGAAACCTTGCTAAGCAATGTCTACCTCAGATCCCCTCACAGGAGAGAGCCCTTCCATGGGGCCTTTCCTTCATATCTGAGAGGCTGCTACTGAACTGCCCCTGCAAGGCTCAGAGCAGCCCTCAGCCCTCCTTATACTCCCCTCACAGCTGCCAGACCCCCCCAAATCTCCATAGTTCCCTTATGCCAGGCAGACCCCTCAAACCCTCCATACCTCCCTCACAGCAGCCAG
>VRYO01002223.1:4563871-4611538 GCA_009812075.1 Sialia sialis
GATAAATACTCTAATGACTATACACAATTCTAAGTTTCTTAAAATAAATGAATGATTAATGATATAAAATTACTGCCAGGGTTGTAGAAGAAGGGGTGACATGACACTTAAGAAGTTACCAGAATGTGCATGGAGAACTGGGTGGGGAAAGCAGACAGACCTGAGAGTGTGGATAAGGAAAAAGGACTGGAAAAGAAGGACTGGATGTGTCAGTCAAAGACTTGCAGCAGTGAGGGAATGTAACGGGAGCATAATGAATTTTGTATGAAGAGAGTGGCAAGAGCTTATGTCACATGCATGGTGAGGGGAAAAAAAAGACAGCAGAGAAAATGGGACAAACTGCAGAAAGGGAATGAAGGTACAAAGATACTGCAGTCCCACAGAGAATGAATCTGCTGTGGGGAAAGTACAGTCTCATGGGACAGGGAAGAGCCACAGGAGTGAGCACAGGTAATTCCAAGGTGATGTGTCACCAGGGAAGGGTGGTGGTGCTTCCTTGGGAGAAAGGAAAAGACTGAAAAGAAAGCAAAGTGGAGACTTGAAAGAAGCAATGAGCCCTGTTTCTAGGAGCACAGAGCCAGAGCAGTGGAGCAGAGCATGTGATGGCCAGTTTGGGAAAGACTAAGGAGGTGAGAAAGAGAGAGAGGAAAACTTGGTGCAGCACATTTGCAAAAGAGCCTGTGATACATGGAAAGGAGCAGGCTCTGAATCCATCCTCAAGGAAAACAGAGATGGGAGAGACATCTCCAATAAATACAGAGGAGGAGTTATTACAGTTGTTAGAAGGACAGCATGAGAGGAAAGGAGAAACCAGAGCAACCCAATGAGAAAATCCTCTCTATTCCACTTTTGGAGCACAGAGCAGGATGCAGGCAACAGCAGAAAGGGCTGCACTGAGAGCCAGGTGAGGAGGCTGAAGGTGTCAGCACCTCCCCAGAAAACAGTGAAGGGACAGGAAAGGGGCTGGGCTAGGGAAGGTGGGGTGTCAGAATGGAGGAACCACAAAGATGGACACATCACAGAGCAGGAAGCAGTCAGTGAAGGGCTGTGGTTGACAAAATGTAATAGAGAAACAGAATTTGAGACTGAGTGAACAAAAGCTGAAATGAAAAAAGACAGTGAAAAAGTGAGAGCAGGGGAGGGAAAGACCTGCTCAGGATGGAGCTACAGATGGTGTGAAAATGAAGCAGGGAGAGAAGAAAAGGTGAGGTGAAAATGTTGACAGCTTGAAAGGAGCTGAAGGAGCAAAGGGAAAGCTTGGCAATGACAGATGTGTGCATCATCGTGCCTGAGGCTGCTGACAAACTTGAGCAAGCAGCAATGCCAGAAGACATGAGGGTGCCACAGTGCTTGCAAAATGTCTGTCTTTGCTTGGGTCAATGTGCAGAGCACCAGAACCTCCACCTGGACTGTGAAGAGTTTCCAAATCCACAGGTCTAAAGGTGGGTGCCAGCCATCACATTTGATATGTCCGTGGAAGATGTCAAAGCCTGAATTCCCTAGGTGGCAATTAACAGAGATAGACAGCAAACAGAAAAAGTTTGCAAGTTCACCTATTGCTGAAGAACCCAGAGGTACTGAGCAGAGTCTCCCAGCTGCACAAGGCTCAGTGCTTGGCTTGGGGGACAGCAACTTTCCCCAAGGGCAAACACACATTTTAACTAAAACACTGGAACATAGAACCCTCAGTCCCACTGAGGAATTACAAACTTTAAAAAATTTAATTAAGAAAACCGTTTTCTTTGCAATTATCATTTAAAAATTAGAAAGTACTTTGGATGGTTTTGGTTCAAAATTTTTAACTAAGTAATTAGTTACACAGGAGTTTAGTAAGCAGCTAAAGATTTAAACTTATTAATTGTGGCTATATATGAGGACTAAATATATAAAATGTATGACTGGCAATATATAGAGTTGGGGTTGTAAGAAGGAGGGGTATTTTTAGAAATTACAAAAGAAGTTAAAGTAAGGTGCCAAATAATTAACGAGATTACTTATAAAGAAGGATGCAAAATTTGTGTTTTAACTATTATTGTAGAGGAAGTAGTTGCTTAAATAAATTACACTATTGGCATAATTTTATTTTAATATCAATTGTTACAATAATGTATTTTTGGGGTTGAAATACTATAGACTTTTATTTAAATTTAAAATAAATTATAATATTTTTATAATAACTAAGTTTATTCAATAATTAAATTGCTTGTAGGTTTTTAAACTTAAACCACATTACTTAAATTAGCACTTAAAATAGATAATTAATTTATATGTAATTAAAAATATGAATTAATAATAATTGTTGTTTCATTTGGAGTGTTTCTTTAAATGTATTAAATTGTTAATACAAATTAATATTTTAAAAGTTTAGTTAATTTACAATTTTTTTTTTAATTTGTGGCATTATTTCAAGTTGTTTGTTGGAGAAAGTAGAAGATTCTTCAGAAGATCCCTCTCTGCTAGGCTGTCTTAGGTTGCAATACGGGATGTAACCAGCAGTATGGATTCTATCACCAGCTGTTAAACCAGCTGGGGCAGTGTTCTTTATCTTTCCACAACCCATCCTTCCTCCAGGGAGATATCTCCTGTTAATGGCCATTGAGTCCCAATGCATGACTGATAAAATTACTGCATCCCATTGGGAGATGCTCCACCCAGGGGGAGGAGCCAAGCATTTTCTACTTAGATAAAACCTGAGATTTGGAACACCAAAGCAGCCTTTTTCCACTGGATTCCCAGAGGAATTCTTTGGAGAAAAACTGCACCTTGTACAGGAGCACTGCTTCAACTGAAGCACATCTGTCACTGCACGAGGATGCAGCCACCATTGAATGGCACTGCTGCCAACACCCTGACTGATGGGTGTCAGGCTGTATTCTGACTGCCAGTGTTTTGGTTTTTTCTATTATTCTATTTCTATTTTAATTTTCCTAGTAAAGAACTGTTATTCCTATTCCCACATCTTTGCCTGAGAGCCCTTTAATTTCAAAATTATAATAATTTGGATGGAGGGGGTTTACATTCTCCATTTCAAAGAGAGACTCCTGCCTTTCTTAGCAGACAACCAGGACACAGGCACCTCCATTCTGCTGGAGGACAAGCAGCAGGGAATGGCTGTACCTCTCCAAACTGTCCCTCCCCCAGCTTTTCCTTGAGGCGCAGCTGCTGCCGGGGGAACTCCCCCACGGAGATGTCCTTCTTGGTCAGGGAGTCCACGGTCAGGGCTGGCACTGCGTACATGTTGTTGCCAGTCACCCCCTGCAGGTGCACGATGTCCGTCTCGGCGTAGTGGGGGACGTTGTTCTGGAAGCCTTGGTGAGGGGTGGACTTGGTCAGGTCGGGCTCGGCATAGTCCCCACTGCACACTAAAGGGAGCCAAAAACAGGTGAGTCACACACTGCCTCCCTCAGAAACCAGTGTGTTCCAGTTTCCACTCCTCCCAATCCCAATCTGGGAATTTGGCCACCTGCTACCTTGTACTGAGGAACACCTACATGGGAGACACTGCTCTGCTTGAACCAGAACAATACCAGTGAGCTGCCAGCAAATTCCTGCTCAACACAGCCTGTTCTAGCCAGCCATGAGAGCTACAGGTCTTGTCCAGACAGGGAGGCAAGTCTGAAGTGATTTTTTGTTTCTGATTCATCAGTTCCCATTACCTGAAGCAGGGATGTTGTTTTCAACGTCAAACTTGCTCTGGATTCCCTCCTGCAACAAGAACTGATCGAGGTTTCCATTTCCCATGTCCTCTGGTAGCAAACTCCTCTCCTTACAACTTATTCACAATTCTAAAGCATTACCCCATATTTAACTCCCTGAAGGGTCAGTATTACACAGAACATTTGTTCTGCTTCAAATTCACACCCTGGTTCAATCCAATCAGTCTCCCTGTGTACAATAATGCTGGATCTTAGCAACTTGTCAGCGTGAGGAATGCAGCACTGAGTACAAAACACTGTTGGAAACATTCCCTTCTGTTTGGGACCAAAAGCTCCCCAGGGGCTGGAAGCCAGGATACCATGGACAATTCCGTGCTTTATTTCCTTCTGGCTTTTTTCTATAGGAATTTCAAAGAGCCCTGGCTGCAGAAAAAGGTGTTAAAGGTCTTCTCCCAGGAGTGCTGCAGGCAGCATCTCCACAAACAATGTGATTGCTCTGACTGCCCAAACAGCTGCTAAAAGATGACCTGCATAATACATAAACAGTCTTCAAATAAAACAATAAAAGGCCACCACCCTCTAGTGGGACTGCTGCTCCAGCTGTCACAGCTCCATGCCAAGAAGTGCCAGTGTTCCACAATACTGCCTGAGCTCCCTGGGTTATTGCACTGCACAGGAGCCAAAGATGGCAACTTAGACACTGACAAGTGGCACATTTTACAATCTGACAGAAATAATAAAAGAAGAGCCACGTAGCTTCTGGAGGCTGCTGATGTTACCTGAATCCTCTGCACTTTGGGAGAGCTCTGGAAGCTTTTGGAGCAGTGTAGCAGGCTGGTGATATTCCAAATCCAGTGGGAAAGCACGTTCATAGGTGGGATTTGACTGGTGGATCTGGGTCTGATTGTTGGCAATGGTGTAGCTGTAGAAGGAGAGGCGAACAGTGGCATCCTCCTCCAGGATTCGACGTGGGGCCTGCAGAGGAAAGGGAAAAAAAACTCAAAACACTGAGGCAATGCTCAGTTGTTAAGTAATGCCTTGGCTGCAACCACAGCAACTTCCAGTAATATCTTGGACAGGCCTGGCATCCTCCCCTGCTGTGAAAGCAGCTATAGCTACTCCATGGAGCTGGGGAAACACTGTGCTTTTCACATAGTTCTGAGCTCATTAGGGTTAATGATTAGTTCTGGACTTATGTCTACAAAATAGCTCCATTGTATTACCTTTTCCAACCTTTTTTGAACATATTGCTTCCAAAGAATGATGATTATAATCATCAGGAGCAGCAAAATGATAGCCACAAGGCAGCCCACAAGGATGGAGGTATTGGAGTCATCTGCCTTCTCTCCTATCCAGGTGCTGGTTACAGAAGATGTAGTTCCTGCAATCACAGAGAAGGAGAATCTGGGGTTAAAGCACCAGCACCAGTTTTCTGTGCCAGCCAACTTCCTACAGGCTGATAGAGAAAAGATCTTGGGCAGCTCCCTGAACGTTAACACCAGCTGCGTTCACATTTTGCTCTTACTAGAAATTCTCATTTTGGAGGCTCAAAGAGCTAAGAACTGAACAGAGAACTTTTGCAATCAAAGATTGCTGTGAGCAGAACAGATTCCTGCAGTGGATCCATCCTAGAGTTCTCAGAGTTTCACTGCTCCACATCAGTCTCCAGGCCATGTTCTGAGGCAGCCCTGGCCAGCTGAGGCTCAGGGGACTGTCACATGCTGCCCTGTGCACGAGGCACTGATGAGCCTATCCCCAGATCTCCAGAAATGGAGGGAAGGATGACATTAGCTGGCATGTTCCTGTGAAATTCCCCAACACTTGAGCCCTTGGCATGGCCAAGGGGCAGGAGTCCTTACCCCAGGTACCCTCAGTAATGTTGTGCTCGGTTTCCAGGAGATCCGTGGTGCTTGTGGCAACCGTAACAAAACTGGGATTCACACTCTCCATGTCTGTGGAAGGAAAGGGAGGGTGTCAGCCCAACAAAACCTCCCTGCTCCTGCCACCAGTTCCTGCAATCCCAACCCCAGCAGGAGGGGCTGCTGACTGCAAGGTAAGCAATGAGCAGCAATGTCCTCTCACTACAGCTGAACAGAGAATTTGGAGTAGAAAGCTACAGCTACACCTTTCCCTGCCAGTCCTGGTGGTTTTCTCCAAGACTTTTATCCTTTTCCCTCTAGAGTCTTCTAAAACACGTCATGGTATTAACTTCTGCATCACAGTTAATACATAAGGAAAAAAAAAAGTCAGCCCCTATTTTTTAATAATCTGCTAAACTTGATCTCATCATCTTTAGACATATTGGAATTATTCCTAACAAAATACTTGGTAAAAGAAGCAAAAATTAATGTCATAGCCAGCAGGCAGCTGGGGAAGTGGAGACAGGTACTGATCTCTTCACTCTGGTGACAAGGGACAAGACTCAAGGAAACAGCTGGAGCTGTGTCAGGGTCAAGCTGCAGATCAGGGAAAGGTTCTTCCCTCACCCAGAGGGTGCTGGGCACTGCCCAGGCTCCCCAGGGAATGGGCACGGCCCCAAGGCTGCCAGAGCTCCAGGATCTGCCAGAAATGGACAGGGGGGATTGTTGGGGGGTCTGGGCGGGAACAGGGGTGCACTGGGTGATCCTGGTGGGACCCTTCCTGCCTCAGGATATTCTGTGATCTGTTTCAGGAAGAACAACTGTTCTACAGTCAAATTTTTGGTTGCCCTCGTTGTGCTTCTGCTCATGTGCATCAGTATCAGCCTGGGAAGCACCCACTGGACCTTTGAGCACTTTCATTGTCCTTCCAGTGCCTGCAGCCCCTCCTCCCTCCCACTGTGCAGCCACAGTGCCACTCTCCTGTCACCTCACATGTCCTGCACTCCCACACCAGCTCCCCTGCTCCCTGTGCTTCCCCTGACTGCAGGAGCACTCACCTGACTGGAAGGAAATCTCGCTCATCATCATCCAGGTGTCGGCGAAGTAGAAGCGGCACAGGATGGCCTTGCCCACGCGCTGCTGCAGGGGCACAGTGACAAACCTGGCACTGGGGTTTTTGTCATCCAGCACCGTGGCCACCCCCACAGGCTCGGGCTCCCAGTCTGCGATCAGGCGGGGTTTGAACAGACACTCCACCCTCTGGAAGATCTTCACCCCCTTGGAAAACATGTTGTTACAGTGCACCTGGGGAGAGGAGAACAGATCCATCAGAGAGGAGATTTACCTAATTCAAGCTCTAAGGATGTTCTATTCCCAGTATCTCCCTGTATGAATGCACAAAGAGTGACTTCTTCCAATGTGCAATGAGAACACTGGGCAAAAAGCTATTCTGAAACAGCTCTGAATTTTACCTGAAGAAGCTACATTAATGGTCAGATTCTGGCAGGCTTCTAAAGAACCATATAAAAATCAATCAAGCAAACTCTGTACTAATCTAAAGCCTTGCAGACCTATTGTCTTTAAACATTTAAATGAAAAAAGGGAAATAAAAAGCACACCTAAATTCTTAGTGTTAAAAATATTGCTTAAATTGCTTGACATAAGTAGCTGGAATTGTTAGGCCACAAGTTGAACTTTATCTGAACTACATGGCTCTGTTCTGCAAGTCAAAGATGAAATAGAGTGAACCCTGGAGCTATTAATCTGATCATTAACAATAGTAAAGAAGAATTGTAGTGAAACTTGTATGTAACAATCTGATCATTTGTAATAGTTAGAATAGACAAAGCTGCAGCTTAAATATTACTCAAAGATCAAGAGCTGGAGTGGACAGCCCATAGATTGTGCTCTGTGAACTGTAACAACCACATTTTAAAAATGTACTACTGAACTCACCAAAACCCCCATAGAAACCAGTCTCAGAGGCCAGTGTGGAAACAGTGACACAGCAGCCATTTGGTAATGGACGAGTGAAGCGATGAAGAGCATGGAGAATCCAGACCCTAATCCTGCTCTTGGATTCTTTTTTTGTCCCTCTTGGCCTGAGGGGTCCCAGGGATTTCTTTGTCCTTGGTCCCTCTTTTGAGGCACCAGCTTGAGCTATGACAGATCACAGCTGATCTCTGCCATTAGATGAGAATTGTGTCCCAAAATTCTTAGTATTTTGAAACGTTTAGCAGCTGCAGGCTAAGCTAATTCCTTCCAAAAATCACAAACCAAGACAAATCCAAGCAGATATTCCCCTGCCATGTACCTGCTCTGGTTGCACCTTGAAGACAACTAAGGATCTGAGTTTTAGGGAAACTCTCACCTTGGCCTCCACCCATCAGCTTCTCCTGGTGCTCAGGACCACAATATCTCAGCACTGTGGCCACTGACCACAAACCAGAAGAAATAAGGTGACAAAGTCCTCAGTGTCCCTCAGCCTGCCCCATCCTCACAGCCACAGTGGTCCAACCCTCCCTACGACCCCAGGAATCATTTCCCAGTGACTGTGGAGCATTTGCCACTGTGACAGAAACAGTTTCCAAACCCCTACAGCCTTGAACCTTCCTAATTGCTTGGCCTCTGCCAGGTCCTGCAGTGAAAAGCAGTGAAGCACTAATGAGGGCAACCAGCATGATGAGCAGCAAAAAGACAAAAGGAGGGTATTTGTTTATAATTAGGACCAGATGAAGCTTAGACAACATTATTCAGTAAGGAGAAACAGTCATTCACAAGCAGGCAGGAAAGCCTGACGCCTGGAATATACAATTTGTGCCATATTTGGACAGGAGTTGGATGTGTTTCCATCCTGGACTGATACAGAGCCATTTTCTATTGCAAACATCTCCTACTAAAGTTCAATTTTACAGCATGCAAGCCTATGCAATGCAGTTGAAATGTTGCTAACATTTATTTTTAATATTTTTGTGTCCAGGGGATACTGGGAAATTGGATACTGGGAAAGCTCAGGGGACTGGGATAAAGCTAATGGGTAAGAGGAAGCAAAAATTATTCACAGACCACCTGGCCTGTACAAAAGAAATGCAAAGCTGGAAAAGGCAATGTTCAATAAACAGTGAAGATTAATTTATGCTAATCAGAACAACTTTCTAATTAGATGCTAGATGAAGGAGCTCTTTTTATGATCTGATGTGTTTGGTTTATCAGGATGGTTGTGTTTACAAGACAGATTTTCGGAAAGCATCTGTCCCCAGTTACCATAGTATGGGCTTGTGTATTATATTAATTTGATTAAACATTATCAACTAGTCAGTCTTACAAATTTTAAGGCATAAATTCTTCTGTTTTTCTAAGAGGAATGTGTTCCTAAATCAAAATTATTTGCTACTTTTTTCAATGACCTGAGGGAGACAGCAGAATCACTAGCAATAAAATAAACTAAATTCCTGAATGGGAGGGAGTTTCCTAAAATAATCTCAAGGACTGACTCATGTCAGGGTAGTGAACTCAGGGACAAAATCTAAGTGATGCTTTCCACACTGGACTTACATCCTGGACACTAATAACTTGGAACTGATTGTTAGCACAATCCCAAAGCCTTAATGACCACTGGCTCCCTCTCTCTTGGCTTGGAGGATTAATACCATCACAAGATTCACAAACAAAGAGGAATCATCCAAAAGCAGGAAATTGGTACCATTCTTTTATGCAATTTGATGGAAAGTCTGCATGCAGATCCAGATTCTGTATCTCCAAAAGACTAATCAGCAAAGAAGGAAAGGATTGGGTGACAGCACCAAAAATGACCCTTGGTCTCACGGGGAAGGCATTGAGAAGCCTGCCAACTTAATTTACTGAAGCAAAGATTAAGAGAGTGGTTTAATCATGGTTTAGAAGCAGAAGATTTCTGAGAAGGCAGGACTCTTATTTTTGCCAGCAAAAGCAGGCAAAGAGCCAATAGTTGCAAGTTAAAAATAGACAAAATAAAACCAGAGTAAGTAACCACCAAAACAATTTACTTAAGGATGTGGTGGGTTCTCCTTCATTTGAAATCTCTACAAGAAAAGCCACCAATCCTTTTTAAAAGATCCTGCTGTTTACTACAGACTCAAAGTTCAGCTCGTGCTTTTCCTGTGTGTTTAAATGATTTCCCACAGCACAAGAGAATTGTTTGGTCAAAATGGAAGCACAGCCACATTCTTTTACCTCAGGAGTCAGTATATTTTACATCCTAAATCCATCTCAGCTGCCTAAACACTGCTTCAAGTGTCTTCTTTTTATTCCTTCAAGTTAAATACAGGAAGGAGAGTGAGCTCTGAAGAAGCAAGTGCTCACCTTCTTCACCTTTCTACACTGGAAAACTTGCTCAAATTCTGCAGGCACTTGCTGTGTGCTCCTGCTTTGGGAAGAGTACTCAAGGCCAGGTTGGACAGGGCTTGGAGCAACCTGGTCTAGTGGAAGGAGTCCCTGCCTGTGGAAGAGGGTGCAACGAGATGAGCTTCAAAGTCCCTTCTAATCCAGTGAAGGCCCCAGACCCAAAGCCTGTCCCCCTGGAGAGGGACCAGGCTGAGTTACCTTCATGGAGGTGAAGTTCCGTGGGCGGTCAAACTGGAACTCCATTTCCACGGCGCCCGTGCTGAAGCTCTCGTTCCTCCAGCCAACGTAGTCATAGCCCGGCCACACGCGGTACTGGTGGCTCTGGGTGAAGTCATCCAGCCCCAGCACTCCATCTGTGAGCTGGCCCAGCCCTCCATACAGGTGCCTGGCCAGGGAGAACCAGCAGTCAGCCAGAGCTCCAGTGGGAAATCACACAAGTCTTTCAACTGGTACCAGCAAAACATCTGTTTTCCTACTCCTGACCCACTCTGGACAAGGACTCGTTCACTGTTCTTATGCAGCACCACCTTGATGTTGTTTGGGCTGGGATTTTAGCATGATTCCCAGCTTGGCAAAAGGCAGTAGTTTTTGCACTGGTGGACCAATAGCAAAGCTGAGCTACAGGCAGAGCCTCTGGAGAACAAAAACACTCTGGAAAATGACACTGTCATTTTCAGCTGGAACTGCAGCATCTCACCATGCAGCTGCATGGCAGGAGTACTGCTCCATCCTTTGCTGGGGGAACCTCTGGGGAGAGCCCTGCAGGCAGGCACAGGAAGGCAGGAAAGTGAGAAGTGAGACCTTGGGCAGCTCATGAGCCACAGCCAGGTCTAACCAGGATCATTGCTCCTAAGAGAAGAGTGTTATTGGCTCTTCCCAAGGCTGATTGGACTCTTTGTCAGGATCCTGTTTCATTCTACTCCTATGTGAGGGTGCAGAGATCCTCACAGTTTTCTAGCACTGTTCCAGAGTGGAAGATTCCAGTGTGGAACAATTCTGACCCCCTCTGCCAGTCCTTGGCTGTGTAAGTCCACCCCAGGTGAGCCCTCCTGTCACTAGAGCACTGGTACATGTGCCTTTGAACTGCAAACCAAGATTAACAGCTGGAAGAGGCAGATTCCTGCTTCAAGACCTGTGAGGCACATGAACTAGAGGCTAAGCAGTTTCAAAGAGTCCTGGCTTAGCAGGTTGGGTCTTGTGCCTACATCTGCAGCTCCCAGACACTCCCCAGCAGGCTCCTAAGTTATTGCTGGACAGCTACGTCTAACACCTACTCTGTACATAAAAACCATTTTTTTTTAATATCCAAGCTCAACTGAATCAGCTCAGCTTGAACCATCAGATATTAATATATAAAGACATTGTTACCCAGCATTCTTCCAACATCCTATAAGCATGAAGAAACGTTTGGGATACAAGACACCAGTGACAGGGTGAGTAGGAAAGAATTTGCACAGTGACAAAGAGAGAATAGGACAACTTCTCCCACCTGCGTTCATGGTAGCCATCGTAGGTCGAGTCATTCAGATAAACAATGGGGAAGCCAGGAGCTGCTATTGTCCCTCCTTCAGGGATGCTGTAGGATGCCAAACCATCTAAAAAAGAAGGCCACATGCCTCAGAAATACAGCAGCCTCCTGTCACCTGTGTCCATGTACCTTTTTATCTATCTCAGAGACCAACAGAAGCAGTTCCATGGGCCAGGGACTCCCTCTGCACACATGAGGATGAGGGGAGCCCCAGCCAGGTGTCAGTGTAAAGATGTGCCTAAAAGGATGTATTGTATCACCATCTGATGAACTGCTGAAACCAGGAGGGGCAGTGTTTTCCTTGCCTTCTTCCCCTGGACTATCTCCCCTTAAGGGTCCCATCAATGCCTTGTCCATGACTCCTAGATAACTGAGCCATTTCTGGTTTATGGGCAATCAAGGACCCATCCATGACTCATAGAATGACTTCAGCCCATTGGGAGAGGAGCCAAGCATCCCCACCTGGATGTCATCTGGGGCTTGGGACAGAACAAGCCACTGGTTTCTAGAGGACAAGAGCTACCAGACCTTTCTATGGGATCACTACTTCAATGTGGATGATAAAATTCCTACACAGACATCTTCCCCTGGGCCCTGGAACTTACTATAATAGATAAGGTCTCCTAGATACCAAGGCCGAGCTAAATTCCTTAACAATTTAGTCAATTTCCTAACACCTTAGAAATTAGTTTGTGTAATTGGTCAGTTCACCTCTAGAACTTTTGACTTAGATTGGATGTTATCCTTTGTGTAAACTTTTACTGGCTGTAGTTTGAATCCCCCTTGAGGCTATAAATAAAGGTGCCTTCCCTTTGTCTCAGAGAGAATCCCTGCTTGACTCCCTTTGCATGAAATAAAGATTCTTGTGGAACCGGTCAAGCAAGGCCTCTGGTCCTTCTCTGCTGGCTGAATATAAGCTGCTGAGAGTTAGCTGATCGATATAGCACTCTCATGTCCTGGTAAAACACCTACCAGGGACAAAAAGCAAGTTTACACTTCAACAAGACCACTTCATCTGAACTGCTACCACTACCCTAACCAGCTGGATGTCAGGTTGTATTCTGACTCTGGCAGTCCGTTATTTCTTTTTTTCCTGTTGCACTGTGCTTCTGACTTGGAGTGTGTGACTGGTTTTGTTTCCAAGCCAGCACACAGGGTGTGCAGGGGCAGGACTCACCGTGCCACACGCAGCCATAGAGCTCCACCCTCATGCAGACGGTCATGGCCGCCCTGGTGACTGGGATCAGCCGCACGAAGCGCGCGATGATGGGAGGCCGCAGGTCCCGCAGCACCACGTCGTACGTGTCCGTGTTGCCTTCGATCACCTGCAGGAGAAACATCCTCAGCACCTTCTCCCTGCTGGGCTGCAGACTGGTGCTCCTGCTTCCCCAGGAATCTGTGGGGGAGCTGCTGCTGCTCCCGTGGTGATGGGTGTGAGGGTGCTGCCATGGCACCTCCTGGCCTCTGCACATCTCCCAGGAGGCACGTGGGGGTGAAGGTGTGAGTAGATGTGTCAGAGCTCCAGTTAATGGATGAAACCCCTTCCTTCAAGGGATCCACGGGTTCCAGCAACATGTAGCAGTTACCTGGTGGAGGGTCCTGATGTCCTTTCTCTACAAGCCAGCACAATTCCAGAGGTGCTGCAGTGTTTGCTGCTGCACAGGAGGCTTCTTGGACTGAGGTGTTCAGAACCACCACAGCCACCCCATCGTGCTGCAGTACAGGGACAGGGCAGGGACCCTCACCCTTCCCTCAGTACCACCATTATCCTGGGAACACTCCACTGTTTCACTTCCCCTCCCATCCCACAGACACAGCTTTTGTAGCACCAGAATGTGTTACCTAAATTTTTTGAGACCAAAATGTGAGGTATGGGCAATATAATGGCAATAGCCAAACAGCTGATCAAAGGTCTGAGTGAGCAAATAATTCATTAACAAGATAAAAGCTCTTACCAAATACTGCACTGCTGACTCTGCTGGGACTTCCAAAGCACCCTCAGTGCTAGAAAACATCACTACATCCAATACCTCTCTAGTCTTAGGTCTCCAGGCTCCACAAGCCAGCCTGAGGTCAGATAAGGTGCAGGAGAAATGCCCAGGGGATTCCTTCCCAGGGGAAGTTTAACAAAGGCTTATGAACACACAGCCCCTGAGCTCTGTGCTCAGCTCTGGAAACAGCATGACAACTGTGGTGAGCAGGGAAGCCTCTGAGTGTGTGGGCCCAGCACATTTCCTACTCTCTAAAATCCTTCCTCCTCAACATCCATACAGCAAACACTGCCATCAGACACCCAGAAACTACTTAATTCCCTGCCAGTCACTCTGATTTTAAATCTCAAACCAGGCATCTGCTTGGCAGCTTCCAATTTAGAAACAAGTGTCTAAAAGAGGGACAGCCATGTGATGTTTGGGACATGCACAGACAGGCAGTAAAGAGCCACAGTTCTCCTGATTTGGGGGATCAGGTCAGGGGACATGGACAAAGGAAGAAAACTTCAGAAGAAGAAAACTTTCAGAAGAAAACTTTCCCCTCAGAAAAAAAGCACCCTTACATCAGCTCCAAAGTGGGAGAGCTGAGAACCCTGCCCATCTTTTGAGAGGAGCAAAGGAGATGATGCACCTTGTGTAGCATCTCCATACAGTGCAGCTGCTGTTCCTGAGCATGCAGGGCCAGAAAACCTAAATCAGTTGTGTGAGAGAAAAACCCAGCAGCAGTTTCCAGTCCTGGCCACTGCTGATCCCAGTGCTCCCCAGGTCAGGAATGCTGCAGCTGCTGGATGAGACCATGTCTTAGGTTGCAATACAGGATGTGACCAGCAGTATGTATTCTATCACCAGCTGTTAAAACCAGATGGGGCAGTGTTCTTTATCTTTTCCAAACCCCATCCTTCCTCCAGGAGATATCTCCTGTTAATGGCCATTGAGTCCCAATGCATAAAATTCCATCATCCCATTGGGAAATGTTCCACCCAGGGGGAGGAGCCAAGCATTTCCTACCTAGATAAAAACAGATTTCAAACATCAGAGAAGCCTTTTTCCACTGGATCCCAGAGGAAAAACTGGACCTTTCCACATCATCACTGGACCTTTGGAGGAAAACTGCACCTTGTCCAGGAGCACTGCTCCAACTGAAGCACATCTGTCACTGCAGGAGGATGCAGCCACCATTGAATGGCACTGCTGCCAACACCCTGACTGACAGGGTGTCAGGCTGTATTCTGACTCTTGGCAGTGTTTTGGGTTTTTGGGGTTTTTCTTTTGCATTTGTTTTTTGTAATACTCTATTTCTATTTTAACTTTTCCTAGTAAAGAACTGTTACTCCTATTCCCATATCTTTGCCTGAGAGCCCCTTCGTTTCAAAATTATAATAACTTGGAGGGAGAGGGTTTACATCTTCCATTTCAAGAGATGCTCCTGCCTTTCTCAGCAGACACCTGTCTTTCAAACCAAGCCAGACCAGACGATGCAGAGCAAGCACAGAACTGAGGCAGAACACACTGCTCCAGCAGAGCCAGGCTGGAATACCACACAGCAAGCAGGATGGGGAGGATGTGCCTGGCACAGTGCAGTGCTCCAGGCACACCCAGCTCCCCAGGCTCACCCTGGTGCCCTGGCGGTCCCTCCAGGAGATCCAGCGCTCCCCGTTCCGGCTGTAGTCAATGCGGTAGGCGCGGGCAAACTCCTTGCCCGTGGCGCGGGCGTGCCGGCCCTGGGTGCCCACCAGGGTGATGAAGAACAGCTTGTGCAGGTCGATCTGCAGGAACTGCACATCTTCAGGCTCCAGCAAACCAGCTGGGCACCAGGCTCCATCCCCCTCTTCCCTCTGTAACCTGAGGGGAAATAACACATGTTAAAAAGAATCAAATTTCCAATGATTAATTGAGGAAACACCTGGAACTTTGAGGTTTGGGAGGAAGCAACAAAACCAGCAATGGCTACCAAATACTTCTGCCTTTTGGGATGATGGCCAGTTGAGACACAAATCCTACTGGCAGTTTTGCCCTATGCAGAACAGCTCCTCAGTCCCAGATAGCTTTCATTAACTACTTGGAGTAATTTCTTCCCCAGACATGAATTTCTACATTGATCAGAAACAACCGTGCTGCTCTGTAGCACCTTGCTGCTAAAAATGCATCCTCACTGCTCCTAAACCCCACATGGTAAGGCCTGAACTTCTGCTTGACCATCTCCTGCAGCTCTACAAAACTCAAAGAGGAGCCACCTTAAAAATACATTTTAGTGAAAAAAGCTCCACTTGAAATTATTCTGGGTCATTTCAATGCAGAGCTGCTGGTGTAGGGTGCTGTTAGGAGAGTGGGGGGAAGGTCTCTGCTCCTAAGTTGAATGAGAGCTCTAGTTGTGAAAAATTCATCTGCACACCAAAAATGTGCAGGTTTTTTAGCAACAGGGATTTCTCAGCCAACAGAAAGTCCTTGAAGTGCCCTTGGCTTTCAAACAACTGATGGAATCAGTCAGGGCATGGTGGTACCCAGGAGGAGACACTGAAGGTCAAGGCTCAGGCCAGAGAAGATTTTAATCTCTGGCTGGTCAGCTGTTTGTGCAAGACTTTCCTACACTGGAATAACAAGTAAAAGAAGCTCCAAAAAAGGCAGGAAAGGTGACCAAAGTGACAGGGACAGACATCTGCATGGGACAACTCTGACCTCTAACTAAATGAGGGCAGCTTCATGCCTTCACCCTGTGCACAGCCAGCTGCCCCAGCAAAGAGAGGATGGTAACAGATGGCAAGAGACGCCCAAAGTGTTTGCAGCACTGGACATAAACCATACTCAGAGGAAAAATCTCCCAGCTTTCAGACCCACAGGCCTGTTCAAACACTATTAAAACACAGCACACAGCATCACTGCTCTACCACAGACTAAAAACAGTATTTAAGCACTAGAAGAATGTAATGATTTTGGACTGCCTGAATTCATCATAAAAATTTAAGTATAATAGTTAACCTGAAATTCCTATCTGAGTTGCACCAAAGCAGCAGGAGTGTTTGATATCACCACAATAAAAAATTCTAAGGAAACTCGTATTTGCAACTCTTTTGTGAATAATCAGTTAAGAGTTTTCAGAGAAATAAAATTACCAAAAAAAAAACCAAAAAAAACCGAAAAGCAAAGCTTATGATAAAAACTCCAGGCCTCCTTGACGGTGAAGAAACTCATTTAGCTGCTCGCTTAACAATTCCTTAACTGCATTTCTGAGGTTTTTGAGGCAGAGTGAGCACTGCCCATTTCCTCAATAGGATGCTGTTGAAAAGTTCATTCTTGTAAAGGATTTCCTATGATTTAGTTTAAAGCACTCCACAAGAATCCCAGGGGCAATGTCCCTGGCTGACCTGTAAATCACAAATCCTTTGGAGATTTATTCACAGAGTGACTGAAAGATGGGGCTCAGAGGCAACCTCTGAGTCTCCAGTCTCACCCCCTGCTCACAGGTCCAGTGTTGCCCTGTGTTGCTCAAGGCCTGGTACAGCCAAGTCCCCAAACACTGAGACATCACCACCTCTCTGGGTCCCCATCCCCTTCATTCTCATGGAGAAGGATTTTATTTCCTTAATGTTTAACCAGAATTTCCTGTATCACAGCTGTGACCACTGCCATTGCCTCTTGGCCTTTCACTCAGCACTGCCCAGGTTGAACATGGAAGCAGCAAACAAGATTTTAAGGGTGGGGATCTTCTTCCTCAACCACATATGGGGTATCTAGGGAAAAAAAGGACTGAATTTGTTGTCAGAGGTGAACCCACCGTGCATACTGGGGCCCAGTGGAGTCGTACCACTGGCTGGAAGCAGTGATGTCCTCATCCCGGATGGTCCCCTCGTGCATCCCCAGGGGGTAACGACAGATTGCTAAAAATGGGAACACGGGCAAGAAAACAACAAAAATCAGTACTCATTTCTTTTAAAATCACCAGGCAAGTTTAATTAAAAGGCTATCGCTCCCAGGGAATAAACATAGTAATGCTAAAATAAAGAATGAAAAAAAAAAAGGATTAAATACTTTATCATTATCATAACCTGAAATGATAAGTAATGCATTAGACTTACAATATCCAGCAGAGCCCAGGCAAGGCAAAAATTTTACAAAGAAACATTTTAGGAGCATGAAATCCCCAAACCATGTTGTTGTTACTGGTGGCATGTGCCCATTTTACAATGAGAAATTATTCATCAATAATGATGTGAAATAAAAAGGAAGCTTTTGTTCAAGATTTTTCTGGCCCTGGAATAAACTGGATGTATGACTTGTGCTCAAATGGGAACAATTATTACCTTCACCAGTTCAGATACAAGGGAGGGAGTTAAACATGTATTGCAGATGACAAGTCATGGAAACATCTGCCCCTGTCCATCCATCCTGCCTCATCCCAGTCTGTTCCTGCTTCCAGCCTCAGCTGGAGTAAGTATTTCTCTCCAACATGGGAATTCTCTCCAACTTTGCACCTCCAGGGAGCACAGACACACCTGGCTCAAGCCATGGATCACCAAAAGCTCCCCACACCAGTACCCTGCACATGCAGCTGACAAGTCTAGCTGGCCTTGAGGTCCTCTCTCCTGACAGAAGTTTTTAAACATGTCCTGGAACATTAGTGACATTTGGGAAAATTCTAAATCTGAATGTATTCACCGCCACACTGCTGCAGCCACAGGAGCAGGTCTGGCTGCCTCTCCCTCAGGCAGGGCTGCCCTGGGTGTCCTCTTGGTTTCCCAAAATCCCAGAATGGGTTGCGTTGGAAGGGACCTTGGAGATGATTTCCTGCCACCCTTGTACCAAACCTGGACACAGCTCAACAGGAGTTGCACTTCAAGGATCCTTGTGGGTCCCTTCCAACTCAGGAGATTCTGGGATTCCATGAAATCCATTCAGCAGGTTCAGAAGCTACAAGACAAGACAGAGGGATGAAAACCACCTTGCTGTTATCACTTCACAGAATAAAGCACCTCAGGCTGAATGACTGCCTGACAGATCTGATGTAGAAATGTTTGCAAACAGGGTGGTGCTTCAATAGGGCTTGCCTGCAGCTGTTAGGCACTGCACCATTGAACGTGTGATGTGCTCTATACTCCTAAATCATCAGGTAAAGGAGATGGCTGGTGAGGTGACCACTTCTGCTAATGACACCAGGTTATTTAATATTCCAAAATATACAGTATTTTTTAAAGCTGTGGGAAAACCTATAAAACAAACTAGAATTGGCATCCCAGCACTGCCTGTGTTCACGGTCACATGCCAGGCAGGTAAGGAATAGAGCTCTTGCTCCTTCCTTCCCTCATCAACAGGCAGAGAAAGCAACGCAGACGCCTTCTTTGAAGGAAAGACCAGCAGCCTCATCTTTACAAAAGGGATTACTGAAGTATGACAAAGATCATTTATATTGAACAATAGATATCCTCACTGTCTCTCAAAACACCAGAACCAGAAGGCATCAAAAGGTCAGGTGGAGAGCTGAAAACCAGAATATAAATCCTTAACCTATTAAACACTCCAACGCTACGGTTTCCCATGGGTTTAAAAAACCAGCTGAACAAACTCACAGCCACCACAAGCAAATAAATACCCAAGCCCTGGCTCTGGAAGCTGCAGTGACCTGAGGGTATCTCTGGGGTAAAGCTCTGCTGTGTGCCAGCCCATCTGTGCACCCTTTCAGAGTCAGAGGGATGGGATCCTGCTGGAGACAGTGAGCTGGGTGAGCCCACAGCATTCACAGCCTGGGGTTTGCCAAGAGGCCTGAATTCCCTGGGAGGAAACTGGTGTCCACCTGGGATCAAGAAGAGTTGTGCCTGCTGAAAGCCAAGAGTTCCAACCACTGCTCTCACACTGCACAGGTTATTGGGGAACCAAACCAGCCTTGACTCGCTGCACTCTCACCTGTCCCACCACACACCAGCACAACCTGACCTGCTGCTGAGCTACGGGTAAATACACGGAGGTTTTATAAAAGGGTGGGGTCACCATCTGAAAGCAGAAAGTGCTTTTTGTGCTCCTGCAGTGTGAGCCCTGCGTGATCACACCTTATTTAAAGGTCAGCACACACTGGCCAGCAATGCCAGATGGAGAGCTAGCTGGGAAGGACTCTGGGGAACTGAGTCTTCCTGCAAACCTGAACAAAACCCATTTGTTCACAAGCCCAGGGCTGGCAGCAGAAGCCAGAATGTCCTCGGCATTGAGGGATGCACTCTGTGGGTGGCCACAGCTCTCACCAAAACCAGCAGCATGAGGCTCTCACCAAGTGCACCTATCCTGAGTAAAACCATGCTTGGGTTCTGTTTAGGTGCCACCAGGACTGCTGACCCTTTACTGTGTGCTCAGGGGCTCAGAGAGGTGGCCCAGATCATCTGTCAGTGAGGTCAAACAACTGATGCAAGACAAGAGGACTCACCAGGACCCTGCTGCACAGATCTGAAATCACCCCCAAAGCAGCCCCTGTGGGTTATAAGGCAATGCAGGACATGCTGCTCCTGGACCAGGTCAGGTCAGGATAATCCTTAGAGCCTGTGGCATCACAGCCAAGAGCACCAGCTGGGCCATGGTGCTGGAATATGCCTGGGAAGAGCAGGGCAAGCCCTGAGCAGAGGTACCAGATCAGCTGGGGCAGCTGAGGAAGCAAAGCTGCCTGAGGATGTCACAGGCAGAGCTGAGAAATGTGAGGGGTCACTTCTTGATGAAAGAGATTCCTGCAGGAGGTGGGACCACAGACCTGTGCTCAGAGCCCACCCACCTCCCTGGAGATGGTGTGGAAAAGCCATTCCTGCACCAAGCACCATCAAAAGGAATCTGCCTGGGACTGACCCTGCAGCTGCCATCCCTCCTGTCTGCGAGGGCTGACCACCAGAAGCAGATGGCAGCCCCAGTTCCACGCTGGGTGTGTGGTGGGGTGCACAGTGCAGGGAATGCTGTGTAATTCCCTGGAATTACACAGGGAGCACAGGAATGCTGCTGAGCTCCCCCACAACCCTCACTTCACTTCTGGCTGGTTGCAGCACAACCTCAAACCTCTGTAAATATCCACAGGCCATAGCAGGGTCAGAGCCAGCCACAAAGGGCTCCAAACAAACAGAGCCAGCCCAGGCCCTCAGGGTAGCACTGCTGCCTCACCACACCTTCAGCTAAGCTGGAAAAGGATTAAATTCATTTATTTCAGACTGTCTCCAGCTCAAAACACCTCATTACCCGAATTTTTGCAACACATTGCAGACCATTAACTTATTCATCTCCACCATGACTGTATCCTGCCAAATACTGTAGGATAAGGGGTCCTGCCCTCCACAGGGATTCACAGGCTCACATCTCTATCTCCACCCTATCTTTGTACCAGGTAAAGTTTTCTATCTGTCCTTCCACACTTCTCTCTCCAGAATGTCCCTTGCTGGCTGGGGAGCAGTGGCTGAGGCTTTTGTAATTTGTTTTACAGTGAGCACAGAACCTCTGAGCCAGTCTGGAGCAGGTTTGTCCTGCAGGCCACACAGTCAAAGCCATGGAGGGATGTTCAGAGCTCAAGACAGGCCTGAGTGGGCAGAGAAAGGAGGATGTCCACATGCCTTCCTGGGACTGGCAGGGCAGTGTCCCACTCCAGCACAGCTGTGCAGGAATGTGTCAGTCCAGAGAACATTCAGGAACTACATCAGTGATTCTCTCGACATGCAACCTTCACACTCAACCCCCACAGAGAAAGGCAAAGAAAGGCTGAGGAGGAGCACACAGAAGGTGGGAGATGAGTCCTCTCCCAGCCTGGCAGCTCCCTACCAGGGTTGACTTCGGTGCCAGAGGGCTCAGGCAGGGAGGCCAGCAGCAGCATGCAGAAGATCATGGTAGCAACTGGAGGTGCTGCACAGGGTCAGACGAGTCCTTCAAAGGCAGCAGCTGCCATCTACATCTCTGAAAGACAAAGCAAAGAGAGAGGATGAGTCCTCCAGAGACAGGACTTCTCTGTGCTGCAGGGTTGCTGTGTGTCATTGCCTCATGATGGGCTGGGCAATCTTCCCTGCCTTCAACAGTGTCTTTGACCTCAGCCCTGCTCTGCCCATCACCAGATCAGAGTGAAGAACCAATGATCACTTGACTGTCTACAGCACCCCTAAAGCTAACAGTGCAATCCATCTTTCAGGCCCTCAGCTGCCACGACTTGTGGGTGGATGGATGTACCCTCCTGCCCTGAAACAAGTCCAGTGCAAAGTCATCTCTCCCTCATCAGTACTTCCCTTTCCTTACTAAATTACCAAGCAGTAAAACTGCAGCTACAAATAACCTGGGCTCCCCAAGCAGGCTTTATCCACCTAAACCTTGGCACCAAGCAGCCAAGTGGGCACCTTGGAACTTGCCATACAGCTTTAAGATAAAGGTCCAAAACAGAGTGAAAATAATCTCTCCTTGCATGTCCACACTGCTGTCAAAAGTGCATGAGCACTCACAGGGGTGAGCACATTTCATTTCCTGTTTGGAAACAAGGAAAATAGCAAAGGCCTAAACACTGGCAATTTCATTGAAAAGCCAAGCTCACACCTAAAGGAACAGGAGGTCAGATCAGCAGTTCTGTGAATTCTTTGTGTCCACATTCACTACAAAAAGCCTTGGGAGGCTCCCATCCTGAAGGATAATTTTACAGAAGGCGGGTGAGAGGCACTGTCTCAACAGAATGTCAGGAGAAAAGAAAACAGAACAAATCAATAAATATAAAGTTGCCAGGACCAGAAGGTGTTTGCTCAAGAATCCTTGGAGTTTCAGTAAAAATGCACCACTGAATGTTGGGATTTGTTAGTGAAGGAGGAGAGGCTATAAAAGGGCCCATCACTGTGCCAGTGCATGCATGCGTGCAGGAGCATCAGATGCCATTAACGCAGAGATTGGTAACAAAAGGCTCTCTTTTTCCACCCAACATAATCAAACTGTACAAGTCACAGCCCCGAGCTGCCGTGGAAACCCAAGGAACTGGATATATTCACAAAAGACAGATACTTAAAGCTCCTTAAATCCAAAGGTAAAACCTTTGGCTTGGGAAATCCCCCAGCTGCAGATTGCTGGATGCCTAGAAGCTAAATCGGGGTTAGAATCACTGGAGCATGCCCTGTTTTTATTCTCTTTCCTAAGGATATGCTACTGGCCATTGTCCCTGCTGGATTCCATCAGAAAAGATGGCTCTGAGCCTGAAAAACAACTAAGGGCCTTCTTGGGAAGGGAGCCAAACACGCAGGCAGGAGGGGGAGCTAATGCTGGGTGGCTGTGCCTTGCTGTGCCCAGCCAGGCAACCAAAAACCACCTCAAAATCACCAGGTCCTTCCTGCTCCAGCCACCTCCTGGCTCCCTACATGAACACCCTGGCCAGAGCTGGGAAGGGGCTGTGATCCCGTGGCATCCCCTGTGGCGAGCCTGCAAAAGCAAAGCACAAGCCCAGACCTCAGCAGGAGGGTCTGGCGACCACAGAAGAGGCTTTGACCAAGCACTCTGCAGCTGTTTGTGTATCCAAGGTCATCCTTCCCCCCTGGGATGGAGGGAGGTGATTGCTGCTGAAAACACATCCATTCCCAGCATCACAGGGCAGGCTGCAATTCCCACAGAGAAGAGACTGAGTACTCAACTGGAGGGAGACTTTGTAAAGAAGTTTTGGGGCAGAGCTTGAAGACAGGCTTGGTGGGTGTTAATTTATGCAGGTGATTTGTTAAGGTATCCTGGGAGCTCCCAAAGCCAGACCTGCAAAGGGAACTGCAGAGAGTTCAGCACTGGGGGAGATGATCCTGCCACAGGACCTGCCATCAACATCAAGGCTTTAACTTGAACCACCTTCCTGAAGGAGGTGATGGGAACTCAGCAGAGACCTGTCTGGTGGTGCTCTGACCATGAGCCAGATCAGCTGCACCATGTGGGTGAAATCCAGGACAGATCCTTCCTGTGGGTGCCCAAGCTGCATCAGCCACTGACCAGAGCTCAGCTTGTTGAGGAGGCCCTGGAAGGAGAACAGCAGCTTGGTGACATGTCTCATGTGACTTCTGAGCTGTAAGTTTAAAAGTTCCCAACAAGGAGCCTCAAATGATCAGTGACATCCCACACAGACTGCACCCCCTCATCTTCCCCTCCAGAGCCTGGCAAACTGGGTGAGCTTCAAGACTCAGGCTGGCTGCACCAAAACACACAGGAACTTCTAACTTGTCCAGGAATAAGGGGAAGGATGCCTGGGAAGGACTGAAATTGGGATTGTGATTGGGATGAGGGTCCAAGCCCCACTGCTGAAACAAGAAAGAAATGGAGCAGCCCCAGACACCAGTAAGTGTACAAATGCCTCCATTTCCCATTTGGTCCAAAAGCCCAGCAAAGAAGGATGAAGAGCAGGGCATCATCCATCCTCTGCCATCAGCACAGCACTCACAGCCCAGCTGGGATGGCAGAGCTGGTGAGGGGCTCACCTTGAGACTTAACATAAGGACTTTCCTTTGACAACAGAATACTTGTGCTGTGCCCCCTACCCTCTCAAAATGACAACAGCCACCAAGGTCACAGCAACTGAATAAATGCACCACAAACAGCACCATTATCTCATCTGAACAAGCACCATCACTTAAGTGCCCATTTGTTTTATGCAAATATCAGGCCATGCTTCTCACCTTTTGTACTGCCACAGAGCCAGTCACATCATTTAACCACCTGAACATGGAGATAAGACTGTAAAATATCAGGAGGAAAGAAGGAATGAGGTGTGGGGATGAGGGAAGTCACACAAATTCCCAAGCACAATTTCAGCTTCTGCCACCGAGCCAGCAACCAGCACTGGAGAAAAGGTACAAACTACGGGGCACAGCCAGGTGTAGGTGTAGAACCAAGGGCTCCTCAGGACTCGATGGGCACACGGACCTCTGCAGAACTATAAAAATATCGTGGCCTGGGGGAACTGCAAGCCAGACCTGGAAGATGTGGCCATAGAGGCCAGTCTGGCCTCCAGGAGAGGAGAAGAAAGGAAAGCTCCAGCGCTGATCTAGAGCTCACCTCTGAGCAGCTCTGTACTGACAAAAACTGGCTTTGAATTGGGCCCTTGCCTAAAGAGTATCCAAGACAAGCAGGATGAATCCTCTCTGGAAGTGTCTCCATTGTTGACAGAGGAAAAGGCTGGTCTGGACTAGTCCAGTGACTCCCAGTTTGATAACATGAACTCTCACCTTTGTATGTGGCTCTGGTGAGCTGTTTCCAGCAGTTCAGCGCTGCACAGGGAGCTCAGCAGCTGATCCAGGTTCTGCTGGGTTTGTTTCTCCCACCACATTTGGTTCCCAGTCCTGGACAGCCAAAGTGCCTGTCAGTGAGTCCTGGGAGAGGGGATGTACAGAGGGAGCAAACAATGCCACTTCTCAGCTTTGAGGGCTCCACAGCAGCTGCTGTTCTAAGCAAAGTCAGCACAAGTGGTTTTCACGCCTTCAGAGGGTGAAACATTTTGAAGGAAGTTCAGCCCCACTCAGGAGCTCCATGCACAGAAATCACTGTTTGAACAACTTATGATGATGATTGGTGCTGAGGAGGAGATTGGATTGGATTCCCAAATTGCACAATTCCCAGAGCTAGGACACAATGGATTTACTAGTAAATACAAACTCTGTACAAACTGCTTGGGAATCATCTTACTAAGGACTTTTTCTGTGTAAATGGCTCAATACTTTTCTTTCAGCTGCATTAGAGTCCTTTGCTGTACTCATGCCTATCTTCCCACCCTGCCCACACATACACACCAAGTGCCAAAACTACAGCACAGGCCTGAAACCAGCAAAAACAGGATTAGCAATATCCTCTGAGAGGCAAGAAAGTGTTAAACTCTGTTCCCAGGCCCGACTGGATCAAGTTGCTAATTGCTAACAGCTGGCTGTAGGAGAATAAAATCCTGTTACAATCATTGGTAGAGCGGAAAAAAAAAAATCTACTTGTTGAAAAACTCACGAAGAAATGCAAAAGAGGGCACTTCTCCCCAATAAACCCAGCAGATACCATGGCTGAAAAGCCAGTCCGTGCCTGCACAGAGAGCTGGCTGTGACCCAGCTGTCCCCGGCACAGCAAAGGCTCAGCGAGCGCAGGAGGGAGCTGTTCTGCAGTGATGTGCAGAGGAAGGTGGGACTTGGAGCTCCTCCAGGCACTGTTCTCCCTCCAGAGATCCATTACACAGGTCTGGCATGTTTGCAAGCCTCTCTAGATCCCAACTGAAACAGGCATTTGTTTTAACTGGTTCCTTTGCAGATCATTACTCCAGAGTGGGACCTGAGGCTTTGCTGCAGGAATCCCATTCCAGATGCCCAGAGCCACGCCAAGAAACTTCATGGTCATGGGCAAGACACAGAATGTATCACACACAGAGCTCTGTGTGCAACTGGAGGAGCTATCCTGAATCAAAGCATCCTCAGAAGAGGTCCAGGAACAATCAGAAAGACTGGATGCCATCTCCCAGCATTCCTAAAGGAATGCAATGAGGAAGAAGCAAAGATAATAATTGAGGCAATTTTTGATGCTGGAAGAAATAAGAGGTTGGGAAGCGTGATTTCCATTTTTCTGGCTCCAGAACAGTGGTAGAGCATTTCTCTTTGCCTCAGAGTTAATCTGAGAGACCCCAGCCCCAGCAGTCTTCCCTTGGAGCACACACAGCTCCAGCTTGGACCAAACAGAATTCAGTGAAGAAAATGCTTAGCAGAAAGAATTCTGATCACTTTTTAAAATGTTCTGCTTAGTTTACAATTCAAATACTGGCACAAGACTGAAAAAACAGAGTGGGGCTGCTGGCCAGAGAACATGGCCACCCACTCCAGCAGAGCTGCTGGAGGGTAAAGGATGGATCAAGCCATGCTGCTTGTGCTGGAGCCCTGTGAAAATAAAGCAACAAATTTCCCCTCAGCTGAATTCAGAGCGTGATGTCTCTCTCCCTGGATTCAACCACCCAGGCAGCAATGGAGAGATCTCTACATGACATGTGAATGACAGTGGGACAAACAAATGCCACCAAGAATCATTGTGTCAGTAACAGGGGAGCTGGGCAGGGCCAGCAAGATCCTGGCATGAAGTGCAAGGCTGCAACAGAGATTTGGGATTTTGGCACCAACAGAGATGGTCAGAAAGAGGAAAAACCTATTGCAATGTTAGGAACACGGTGGGGGACACTGGGCAGAAATAGTGACACCACTAAGCGATGTCCAAAGCAGCAACAAGGCTGGGCAGATAAAAGCAAACACATTTTAGATGAAAAGTTAATCTTGGGTCAATCAAGATACTTCAAGACAAGTAAGTCACAGGAACAAGGAAATTGAGACAGGAATAGGCTCCATCATCATCTTTGAGGTGGCATTAGAAGACCTGTCACAAGAGATGTGACTGTGGGACTAAAAGGACAACATTCAGGAGTGGCACTTGTGGGGAGAGGGAGACAGGGACACCACAGAGCTGAGTGAGGCAGTGGCAGAAGAATGGGAATATCAAGGTCTGGGTGTACTTTGTGTCACTCTCCTGAGAGGTGGGGGATAGGCCTGTCCTGGGGCTGAGGAGGATTTGAGCCTTGTTTTCCATGTTGTAGCCAAACATCTTAGTGGGGTTATGAAGAAAGTGACACCTCACTACTGCTAGATTTTAGGAGAAAAACAGCACTGGAGTCACCCACACCATAGAATTTAACACTGGGAGGAACTTCAGCCCATGGACTGAACATGAGGCAGAGCCTCACAGCGCAGAGAGATGCATAAAACCAATAAATCCCCCAGCCTTTTCCCACTGCCTGTCAGCCAGTCCTACAGAAGTGGGGAGTCCTCAGTTTGTGAAACTGCCCAGAGCACTTCTGTCACAAAACCAGACCCAAGGATAAATGAATATGCATTAAATGTAATTTAATCCATCCAAGTAACAAGGCCAAATTAGAAACCATTAGAAAGACAAAGCCAAAGATAAGGAAATGCAAATTCACTGCACCACAACAGTGGGTTTTAGCTCAGCTAAACCAAAACCAAAGCTTCCCCATCAACCCAGGGCATGGGAACTCTGTGCTCATCAAGGAACCTGGAAACATTTCCCACAAGCCAGCCAGACCTGCCAGGGCCCTGCTTAGGACATGGTCATTCCCCAGCAACCCCTCACCCAGCAGCAGGGGAGCCTCCAGCACCCTCCAAAATACACATCTCCTCAACTGCACAGGCTCCAGTTCTCAACTCCAGGCTCCAGTGCCACTGTTTCTGTAGGACAGAAGCAGCAGGAAAACAAGATTGTGCACAAAGCAGCAGTTCCAAGTACCTCCCTTCTCCCAGCCCAGTGTCCCTTACTGTCCCTTTCCAGAGCTTCCTTCTGACCCTGACAGGCCCAAAGAGCACTCACACTGACATTTTCACTGCTCCTAAACACTGGCATCTCTCTCCGGCTTTTTTTTTTTAATCCTTAAAATATATCAACTAAAAGTCAGCAATAGTTCTCTCAAGAGCTACAATCTTCCACTGCAAAGTCTCACATAGCAACCATCCCCACGACATGTTAACCACAGAGATGACAGATGGGGTATTAAGAGCACTCAATCTAAACCACCTTCCTCCCTCCCTGTTCTCAGGGGGCTCCACCATAACCTTTTACTTAACTGTGCTCAAACTTGCACTCAGAAGGAGATCAGGTTGCTGAGTTGCAGAATTATTTGGGCTGGAGGAGATCCCCAGGAGAGCATCTAATCCCACCTCCTACTCCAAGCAGGGTTAGCACCAATTTCAGAGCAGCCTGAGCTGGGCTTTGTTCAGCTGCGCCTTAAAAGCCCCCAAGGATGGAGGCTCCCCCCACCTCTCAGGACAACCTCTCCCACTGCTCAGCTGTCTGAAGAAGGAAAACTTTATCCTTCTTTATCCCAACGCAGAAACTCCTGTTATCTCATCTGACAGTCACTGTCAATCCTCCTGCTATGCACCTCCTTGATAATCTGCTCTTGGGTATTCCCAACCAAACCACCCTGACTCCATCAGCCTGCTCAGGGAAGATTCAGTATTAATTTACTCAATATTTTCTCCCAAACTTCTCCCTGGTGAGACAGAGGCTCCCTCCAGGCAGTGAGACAGCTCTAGTCAGGTTTTGCCATGACTCCCACTGGCTTGTTCACAGAGGAACAGGGGAAGAATAACCGAGTTTGTCCCACACTGATGTCAGAAGTGGCAGGAGCACACCCTCTGCTCACAGAGTGCAGGGATCACATTCCCACTGGTAACTATTTTGGAGGGGTGTCGGGTGGCACTTTCTAAATCAGCTTGTTCAACACGGTGCTGACCAGCGACAGGGAGACTGAGACTGGCAGCCTGGCACAGGGCAGGGCTGGGATCAGTCGTGGAGGGATGAGCCCACCACAGCTGCTCAGCCGGGTGTTTCTCAGCTCAGAGCCCAGCAGCAGTGCTGAGGGTGTGCAGGAAAGCACAAAGGACATGCCAGGGTTCACTCCCTGCCCAGGGGATCCAACACAGTCCTGCTCCCAAAGCAAAACCTCTTCTCCTGGGAGCAGCAGCCTTTGGTCCACAGCAGGGTTGCATCCCTCTGGATCCAGGTACATGATGTCAATGCAGCTACCCCTGGCAACCAGCACAGGAATCTCACTAAATCCACAATTTGTGGATTTTTGGGACATGACCAGATTCATCACAGCACAGGGACCACTGAGCATGTTGCTTCTTTAATGTGACAGAGGTTGGTCTGCTTTGCCTGCTGGTTACCTGCTCCTTTCTCCATTTTAAAACACTCCTAGAGCATTTTTGTTTTCCCAAACTCCTGGAACTCCTTTGGTCTTCCCAGATTTATTACAAATTGGCAGCTAGGATTCAGAAAGCTGCTTTGCCAATTTGTTTTAAACAAACAGGTCCCATTGTTGCTCAAGTTTCAAAAAGACTTTGAAATGTTATCTTGGGTTTAACACCCTCCCTGGTTACCAGTGCTATGGGAGGTATTCCCAGAGAATATCATCCAGCTTCTCCACAAACACGGGAAATAAATGTTTTACTTCTCTGCATTGTTATCAGCAATCAGTGGGGTTTAACCTTTCCCAACAATATAAGCACCGCTGATGAAACTCATTTTGTTTTACAGACATGAAAATATTTCTCACTGCCCCATCACATATTTGCTGTGCTTTTTCAGTTATCTTTAGCTTTCCTTATCAACTGCCTACCTTCAAAAACACCGACTTTACAGTAACAGGTCCTTATCTACAACCTTTGTTTTGCAAATTACTCATAGTTGAGCCTATTTAAAACCTAAAACATGATTACTGGGTCAAACTCTTTGCAAAAAAAAAAAAATTAAAAAAAATAAAAAAAAAAGCAAACCCTCGCATAAAGCTGCCTGTAGTACCTGAGAACTTCAGATTTTTGAAAGTATGGAAGACAAACTCAAGACACAGTTCAGTGAAAATTAAACCAGAAACAGGATTTTGGAACATCTACTAATTGAGCTGCCTGTCTAGTGTCCCTCAAACCACCACAAATGCAAATATTATCAAAAGCTACATTTTATGAGTTTTGCAATTCGTCTTCATATTTGTAAAAATAAAACTCAGAGCACCTGTAGCTGGCAAAGAGCCCCTGCCCTTTGCTTGAGGAGCGCTACGGGCTCTACTCCAGTGGTACTGAAAAAATGTTAATAAAAATGAAAAGCCATGCCCTACAGTCAAAGGAAGAAGCTTGAAGAAGCTTTTCCAATATCAAGCATAACTTACCATCCGTCAGTGCATTCCAGAGATTGCAATAACTCCATATACCACACTGCAGTGATTGGGAAGTGCTCGAGCCCTCCCAGAGTACCCCAGGAGGCAGGGGGGACAATACAGGCTGTGACCTCAGTGGGTACCATTTCTCCAGAGGCTGAGCACAACCTCCAGCCAAGGCAGCCAAGCCTGGGTACACACAGCTGTTGCATTTGGCTGGAGCAAACTTTGTTTACGACCCAAAGTGGTTTTAAAGTTTAATTTATGAAGTGCCTGGCAGAGATGGGAGCAGTGAGTGGCAACACTCACACACCACCTGAAACACAGCACCAAGCCTGGGGACTCCAGCAAGGATTTCCAGGCAGGTCCAGCCATGTTCCACTGGGTTTACTATTTACTAGTACAGCTCTGCAAGATTCAATTTAATTTCCCATGGAACAGACATGAAGTTGCCATTAATTAAACATTCCAGCAAAATACCTACATGACTAGAGACAGCTCAGAGAAGATCTTTGCTTACCACAATGTATTTCAAGCAATGAAAGCAAATGTTCTACTTATAAACAAAGGAAAAGCCAAGAACACAGAAAAAAAAACTCGAGCAGGATTTCACAGCCTGGGCAAGGCAAAATGACCAATTCTGATTTAATTTTCTTGAGACAACAAAAACAGAAGCCCACAGAGATGTAATAAGATTTAGCAATTACACATGAGGCAGGTAGCAGCAGGAAAATCATGGTATTGTTTGAGGCAAAGGCAAGAGAAACAGGAGAGATGAGAAGGGAAAAAAGAAACACATAAAACAATGATGCCTAAACAACAAAAAAAAAAAAATCCCATTTACCTCTTTTCCATATTGAAAATGAAATTAAAAAACAACAAATTAAAACTGAGGAAATGAAATTCCACAGCATACCATGTGCATTGAGCCTCTGGGACATATTGCCACAGAGCAATGTGGGAGTAATTCAATAAAATATTGGAAAGTAGATCTCCATAATAAGAACATCTGCGATTCCATTAAGAGAGTGAAAGAGAGCACACTGGAGATAAATTTTCCTCTAGCCAGGCATAAGCAAACCAGTAACTAATGTGACTAGAAAGTTATCTTCTGCAGGGACAGGTTATTCCACAGCTGCCTGCACTCAGGCTCTGGGGCTTTTCTGTGCCTCTGATAAGATGGGTGCCTGAGTAGGTGGGCTGTGATCCCAGCCAGTTTGGCAAGCTCTGCCTCTCTGGACAGTGATCACATTTCAGTTTTCAGCAGCTTATTGTGCAGCTTCTCAAAAAGAGAAACAACACTGCCCACCTTTTTTTTTTTTTTTTATTTTTAAGAGATTATCCTCTCTGACACAAAAAGAGCAGATGAAATTTCAGCCAAACCTATTAAAGAAATACCTGTAGAGCAGTGAGCGACCCTGGAATGCTCTTGGTGGAAACACAGCTATTTTGGAAAGTTTTCAGCACCTGAAAAAATGGGTTTACTGAGGAAATAAATAAGATTTCATCTGGAGGGACTGCTACCAGAGAGCCACATGGTTAACCCTAACAATGAGGATTCTCAGGAGCACCTTCCTGCATATTCATAATCCTGTGTTTCAAGATAAATGGGAGCCTGAGAAAGTTGAACAGAGACCAAAATTGCAGTAGGTGCTTCAGGAGGGGACAGGAGAAGAGGTGAGTGAGCACAGGAATGCTCCCCACAGACCCGTGTGGGGCAGGAGCTGCTGGGGCTCAGGGGACAGGAGCACATTCCTCAGTGTCCCACTGGCACAAGAACTCAGTGCCAGCTCCAGTTGGTGCACATCTGTGCCAGCCTCAGCCCTGGCACATCTCAGCAGCACCTCAGAGCTCCAACACTGCACAGGCCCCCCGAGAGCCACAGCACCTCTGTGCCCACAGAACACCCTGTACATCCCAGAGGTGCCCCGGGGGAATTCACACCATTTGTGAGCCCTCCCAGACTGCAGGAGGAGAGAAGGGGTGCAAAGAGCCATCCTCTCCCTGCCTTCACCCCCAGCACCACAAACCCCCTCAGCACTCGCAGCAAGGCTTTATCCAAGGACAGAACCAGGAGGGGAGAAGGGAGAGAGCTGACACCAAGCTGAGAGCCAGCTTCAGCTGGAAGGAGCCTACCTGCCTCTGCCAGGGCCTGCTGAGCACAGGGAACAACTGCTATGTCTCTCTGGAGCTCCACAGGTTGAGCCAGGCTGTAGTTTCGACATTCCTTGCAACTTTCCACCAGCACACACACGATATGTTCAAACTTGAGTAACTCCTCCCTCCCTCTGCACACACAGACAGGCCCAGGAGATGGCCCTGCCTCTATCATCCCAGTTCCTATAGCAACTCCTGACCCAGCAGATGGAAACAGAGCTGTTTTCTAGGCAAATCTGCCTTCTTGGATTCCTCTGCTCTTCCCTGTTGTTGGCCCCTCCTTGCTCCAGTGCTCTCCCTGGGGGCTGCTCCGCTGGCACCTGGCCCAGACTTTGCCTGGAGGAAGGCCAAGCTTTGAATTCATTTAGTAAAACCACAACATAAAGCAGCTCTCCTGCTCAGGAAGCAGGGCCCGTGTAGTCCCAGGGGCAGGCCAGGCACCGCAGAGCCAGCCGGCACCTTCTGCTTTAACACAGCTGGTTCTCACCAGGAGGGTCCAGCAGGAGCATCCTCACCTTATCCTTCCCCAGCCTGTGCCATCCACGAGGAAAGGCAAAAAGCAACAGAACTAGGCACTTATTAGAAAGTCCAGCCAACAGAATTATTATAACCCTGGGCACTTCTCAGACATTCGAACTTCTGCTTCCAAAGGCTTTTCTGGAAGAAGGAGAGCCCAGCTGTGACACCAGGACTCTCTGCATGCTCATCACAACAGCTCACCCCATTGCTGTCCTCAGGTCAGGGCCCCACAGCCGTGAAGGTCACCAAAGCAGCTGTCTGAGAACAGCACATCACATCCAGTAACTTTTCTCTAAAAATACAGAAACTGAGGGAAAATAAAGAACTCGAACTTGCAGCATTTCAGGGGAGATAATCAGCAAGGGTGACAGTGGTAATGCCATGAGCAAGTGGCTCCATGATGACAGGACAAGCAGGACTGCAGCAGGACACACTAAGCTGGGCACAGGGCCAGCAGGTTGTGACACTCTGTGAGACCACCCAAACCCACCACAGGGGCTACAAAACTGCTCTGCAAAGCCCTTCCATCCCTAGTACCCGCTGCTGTCCCAGGCCACGCGAGCTCTGCTGCCCCAGCCCCTGGAGGGCACAGCAGGATGGGGCCATGCTCACATGGGTGAGAAGAGCACTGGAGCTTGAGAGGAACCCCTGAGAGCACTGGGATACAGCCCCAGCAGCAATCACAGCAGCACAGGGAGAGCAGAAGGAATGTGCCGGCCCTGCCTGCTGGGAAATGCAGGTGCCAGCCTGCCTCTCCTGCAAGGGAAGGGCTGCAACATCTCACTCACACCTGGCAGGGACAGGACTTCTCTCAGGCCAGCAGAGCAGGGCTGGCACAGCAGAGCTGGGGTGGGAAGTGATGCCAGTGTTGTACAGGGCTCACAGGGACTCCACAGCAGGAGAGTGAAAAGTGGGCACAGCAGCCATTCAGCCCATCTGCAAATTCCCACAGCTGCACCAGCTTCCAGCAGGAGTCCCAGCAAAGCCTCCACAGAAGTCACAAGCATTTTGGGTATGCCAAAGGAAAAAAGGAAGGAGACAAAACACACTGTGCCCGTAGTAAGTCCCAGCTGGAAAATACAGCTTTGAGCTGCAAGTGCCTCCCTACTCCATCCCAGCCACACAATCCACCTCTGGTCTGAGAACAGAAAACTATTTTCTTTTTGTCCCCCAGGGTAATTTTTCTATGCATCAGTAAGTTAATCAGCACAGAGGGATGGGATAAGTCCCTAAGGCTCATAGATGGCTGGGACACGACCAGGAGTAGCATGGATGTGGGAAGACACCAGATCCCCTTCTGTCTGCTCCCAAAGGGTGTTACTCATCCTGATAATGCCCTTCCATGGAACTCTCCTCCCAAAACAAGGATGCCTGCCCTGAGAACATAATGGCACATGGGAACCAGGCTGGATACAGGCCCCTGGGGTAAACTAGACCAAACAATTCCCTTTGCAATACACGGGGCAGATTGTGGCAGCAAGAAATGCTGCATTATCCAGGGAGCCCAGGAGTGGCATCAATAAAAGCATCAAAGCAGATGCATATTACAAAAATAGCATCAAGGGTATAGAAAAAGCTCCTGGTTTCCCTGTGGTGCTGGGAAGAGCAATGGCTCAACTCACAAACAGATCTGAGGAGCTGCTTTCCCTGGGGAAGGACATGGCTGTGGAGGCACAAAACACTGCTAGAAAACTGCTGACCTTGCAGTCAGACTCACTTGAGCAGTTCAGCACAGAAAAAAGCTCTGCTGGATGCCCTCTGAGATGTAACTTGATCCCACAGTACACATCCACTAATCAATCGAAGGATAAAGCAAAGCAGAAAACAGCCTTTTTTTTTTTTTTTTACTGGAATGAGCCCAAATATGCACAATAACAGATCCCACTCATAGCTGTTGCAAACTCAAGTACTTGGGAGAGTTTTGCATCTCACATCGCAGAGGGAGCATACTTCTGCAATAGCATCATTGCTTCTCAAATTGGGTATTTGAGAGACTTCCTAATGACCTCATAGCAGCACATGTGACCACTAAGTCATCTTCTCAAAGGACCAGGAATAACATCAACAGGCCCTGTTTTGGTTGTGCACAGGACAGCTTTCCTCAGCACAAGCAGGTTCCTGAGGAGCAAGCAGAAAGGAGCAGGACCCAGCTCAGGCCAGAGCTGGCACTGTGATTGTTTCTCCAACAGATTCTCTTTGGCCTTGGAAAAGATCCATCCTTTTAAGAGGTGAAGACCCATTAGCACATACTAAATTCCACACATAAATTTAGACACAAAAGTTGTGTCTATCTATTGTTTATCCCAATGCAGGCCATATTCATTGGGTTTAACACTTCTATATGATAATGTGAATCCCAGAAGTATTCCAAATGCATTTCCAGAGATAAGAGGTGAACTAACAAAACACAAGACAATGACTTGAAAGGGTTTCCAATTTTTTTTCCTCCCAGTGCTTAAAAATAACCGGCTATGCTGAGCAGCAAAGCAGGAATTAAGAATTTCTGGGTGATGAACTGGTGAGCTGATCACATTGGGACGGGGAAGTTGCCTTCTGCAAGGTGGCACTGGGAGAAATAAATGAGTGAACACCTGTGATTATGTTAACACTGAGGTGAAGACAACTACACAAACAGCTCAAGACAAACTGATGGCCTTGAACACCTGAGGAGATCCCTCCTCTGTAGCCAGCACAAAGCTCCTGCAGAGGAAAAGGACAAAATCCCGCTGTGGAGATGTCAGAAGACCTGCACCACACCTGTGACCACTGTGACCAGACAACTTCCCCAGTTACCAACAGTGATATGGGAACACACATCCAAGCAAGAATAAGGAACATCATAAAACAGCACCCAAGAGCTTCTTCTGCCAGGTCTCTCCTGCAGCAGCAGCACAACAGGTCCACAAAACCTCCTGTCCCTCCCCAGGGGCTCTGCTCCGTGGGCCTTACACCCCTTGCCTCTCACCCAGCCCAGCTATGGCAGCACCTCCACCTGCCTCATCCCAGGAAGGCTCCAGCTGGAGCTGGTGATGCTGTGAGCACCAACATCTCCTGTCACGCAGGACCAGGACATTACCTAAGTGGCCTTGGGCTAAACACAGACACAGTTGAAGAACACGGAACAGCCCCACTACAGAGGCTGGACCTGCACAATGTTAAGGTTTTATTCTTTCAGTGAGAGGTGGTGAAAGCCAGCTCCCGCCTTCACCTTTCCAGGAACTTTTGATGGAACACAGAAGCCTGCTGTAAAAGTGCTCTGTTTACACCCTGCAGCCCTGGCCTGTCTTTACCCAGTTTGAGTGTGCTCACTCCCACTACCCCATGAAACAACTGCTCTGCCTAGCTCTGCTGGAATCATCCTTCCACTGCAAAGAAATCCAATTCCAGCCAGAAACTTGGGAAAAGAGGGAAGTGGGGAAGAGTTTGGTATTATGAGAAAGGCAAGTTTGAGATGTGACATCTCCCAAGAAATACTGTCAAGCCACCTCCACATATCAGGTTCTGACTGGAGCTGCTCTGCAGGGTAGCAGAAGGCTCAGCTGACAAGACAGAGCTTGTGGTGATATTACAGACACCTGATGTGGGACACACCCTGCCCAAGGGGTGCAAAACAAGGGCTGCAAGGGAAGCACTTACCTTCCACCACATTTCCCCCATCTCGTGCCAAGGAAGCTTCTCCTGCTCAGGAGGGAGATGATCAGAGTTCTCAAGAGGACAAGTACCAGAGCAGAACTTCTCTGCCTCTCAGTCACTTCCCAAATCACCAGGACAGCCTCTGGCCCAGCCATAGGACAGATACATCCTCATGTCCCCAGCTGATAAATTTCTGCAGCTTGCCAAGTCCCTGTTTCTGGGCACACAGGAGCTGCTCAGCAAAGCCCTGTCCTGCTGGGACATGGGAGCAGAGACCTCAGCACCCCCTTGCCACCACAGCTCCCTCTCCCAGGAGTCAGAATAGCTGGGGAGGTGACAACAGAACAACGACTCTTCCCCAGCTCTAAAAATTTCAGAGATCTCTCTTTCATGTCACCAGGGAAGATCCAAACAGGAGCAGCCTCCCATTTGCCCTCTGTTTAAGCTACAGGGTCCCCATCATGGGCTGCCTCAAAGGTGAGGGTGCAGAGGGATAACCCCAGGTCAGAAGCAGGGCAGCGAGCTCAGCTCTGCTTCAGTTGCTGCAATGACAGAGGCTCAGAGAACACGTCATCCTCGAGGACTGAGCTGCTGGCACAGAGCAGTGCTCAGCAAGGATGCACTTGTAAACACTCTCCCTGGCCATCGTTGCTGATGCAACGAGAAAGGGGCAGAGAAAACCATTAGCTGCAAACAGACACCCCTCCCTCTCCCTGGACACCAGGACCAGCCCAAGCAGGACGTCTCCAGCCTTTCTCTTGTCTGTGTGTTGAGCCAAAAACCCTCTGGTGTCCTGCTGCAGATGAGGATCACTGCCACATCAAGGAAGGGCTCAACTCCCACAAGCCAGAAAACCTCTGGCTCTGGGGTTTGGACCCCTAATCCCCAGAAGCAATCGGTATATTCAGCAAGCACATGGCCTCTTTTAGACCTGGTCTATCTTCTAGTATCTTTCTTCATTATCTAGTAGTATCTACCATCTTGAGCATTACCCTTCACATATTCCTCCCCATTACAGCAGCAGGCAGCTCTTTCTGCCCATCATCCCTGCCAGGAGTTTGGAGCAAGGAGATTGTGTAAGGTGTTCTGACAAGCAGAGCTACACAGGTCCTGGGACTGCTGGGGACAAAGTCCTGCTGCCTCTCCTACAGTGACACTTCCCCACATCTCTTCCTCTCTCCCAGAAGTTTCCCAGATAAATCTGTGTTGGTATATCATATCTCAAAACTACAAGCTGTGGGGATCTGAGGAGACCAATGTCTGAGTAATGATTCCACATCCAGCTTCAAGAAAAGCCAATCAGCATTCTTCACTAGAGATTTTATTGCAGACACATGGAAAAGGACAGCAGAAAAACCAACGCAAACCATAAGCACTGGCTGTAAGCTTCACAGAGGAACAGCATGAGGGGAGGGAGAGATTCAGCACCAGCCATGTGATTTTCCCAGCAAGGGACACCAGCCCAGCTGAACCATGGAATGGGCAGAGCTCAGCTTGTGGCAGCAATGCCACTACAGCTCCTCTCCCTCAGCACACAAAGAAAACCTCTGCAGAAATAAGTGGTGCATGGAAAAGCTGGTGGTAACAAAAGAGCTGTCAGCCTGTCCCTGATGACCCTGAAGCCTTTTACAGCTGCTGCTCCAGGACCCTCTGGTCATACAACCCCAAACCTGACCTCTGCACTTTGGACCCAAGCAAGCACATGGAGAGCAGCTGGCAACAGTGATCCTCACATTTCTGTGATTCCTCAGCAAGGACCCTCATCTTCAAATAACCAGAGCACGCAGAAGCCCATGCTCCCAGCCCTTCTGGCTGCCCTTTCTGGCATGGAAACAAAAGGCAGGAGCAGTTCAGATGTGCAAGATACCCTAAGGGCCCCTCAGCAAGTGAGAATTTGTAACCCACCCAAGGACACTGCTGCTCACTCCACAACACCAGATTCATCCTACACAAGGACTGGTTTGCACTCTAACAGGAACTCAACATGAATCTCCAGAGCAGATGGCAGTGCCAAGATCAGGACCAGATGACAGGACCTCTCCTTTCCAGTATTCACATAATTCCTGTTGCACGAGGGGATGCAGAGTCCAGGGATCCAGGGTTGAGTCTAGCAAAGAGGCCTTGGCTAGGGAAGCTTCCACCTCCTCAGCACTGCTTTCCATCTCAGCCATTTCCCTTCCAAGCAAGGCTTCCTGGCCAGAGCGAGCACGAGGGGTGTTGCAATCCACAGCTCTGTCTGAAGAAATCCAGCTCAGCCCAGACACAGCAGCAGGCCTCTGGTCTGGCCTGACTACGTGCCATCCCTGGACACCCACTGTGTCCAGAAGCTCGTGCCATGTCGGAAGGCAAGTTTACTGCTCAGCTGCAGAGAGCTGTTCTGCTCCCTTTGACACGCAGGACCATGATGGGTAACTCAAATGTGCACACACTCATCTCATGGGAGTTTTTCTGAAATAAATGCAGCAGACTCTGGGGAAAAACCCTCTTCCTCCCATGGCAAGAGGCTGAGGAAGATGGATAAAATGCAACTGTGTGCCTTGTGCATGTGTGGCCTCAGTCTGGGCAGCATCAATCCCACACTCGGCCTTGGGGCAAAGGATGCTCAGGGGTGTTCATTCTGTGCCTCCTGACAAACAATTCCAATGGGAAAACACCCATGAGCTCATTGCAGAACAGTACATGTCCTACAAGCACAGTTTCACCTGCAATTCCCCATGCAAACACAGGAAATCCATCTAACAGGATCCCTGCTTTTTCCTGCAGAAACAGCACGAGGGTCTGCTCATGTTTCCCATGTTAGCACGGAAAAGACAGAAGGATTCAGATCCATTACACGTTACATTAACCCTACTGGGACATTTCCCACAGCTCACTTAAATGTTTCCAAACCTGCAGGATGAGGTCATTCCAATCTAAATGCATAACCCACTCTCCAAGGTGGTTCACTAGGTATAACTTCCAAGCAAAAGCAAACAAAGCTGATCTGGTGTGATACCCTGCTCCATCCCCAACATGTTCAAGACTTGGCAAGACAAAGCCATGGCTGAGCTGATCACTCACATTCTGGAGACAGTCCCACTTCAAGCAGGAGGTCAGGCCAGAGACCTCCAGATATCCTTTCAGCCACTGCTTCCATCACTCTGTGGCAGCAAATGAGAAGAGGCAGAGTAATTACTGCCAATGAGAAATGCTTGCCTCGAGTTTCTCTGGAGAGATTCTTCTAGATAATATGAAAGCTTGGTTAGCAGAGATGTCAGCACTGACACAATGAGGGCTAATTCTGTCCTGGCAGGAATACTGCAGTGCAGGATCTGAGCCTTGATGTATTGCACAGGTCTCAAACAGGGTCAGCACACTGCGTCACACTGCCCTTGCCCAAATTAACACCCGCCACAAGAGATTCCTTTTTGACAATTTAACTTTAGCTATGCATTCAAATACAACAGCCAGCAATAATCCAAGAACACAGGTTAAAAGCCAAACAGCCAATAGCTCTCAAGACATTAGAAGCAACTTAAGCACTGTAAGTCTTTACTCTAGGGAGGTCTCAACAGGACTGCTGCTATTCAGTGTCCTTCCAGTGCTGGGAGAAGGCTAAAAAATGCTGTAGCAGAGACTGAACCACACTAATCACCGGTGGGATCAGTCCTTGGGAAGAAGGCATGAGGTGCTGTCTGAAGGGTGATGGGGAAGCAGCTGCTGGCACTGAGATGAAAGAGGGTTGCTGGTCACCAGAGGAACTGCCACCAGTGCACCCATGGTATCCACACATGACACTGGCCAGCAAAGCTCATTTTCTCAGAGTAGAGCCCCATCCAGGTTGCCCCAAAACATAAAAGAAATACAAGACAGCTGCTAGCCAAGTATGCAGACAGAAGGCATCAAACTCATGGAAAGAGGAAGGACATTTTGTGAAGTTATTAGAATAATATCCATCACAACCCAGAGAAATGCAAAACACATACACTTAAAGTGCACAGGATGAATTCTCACTATTGGGACCCTCAATTGAGGGAGCTCTGTATGGCAGCTCTGCTGGTCTGATTTGTTCCCTTCAGCAGCACAGGGGCAGTGCCTCAGCCCAAACAACAGGGCACTGAAGGCACATTCCCAGCACCCCCAGCTCAGCTCCACTACAAATGCAGAAATGAAAGATAAACATTCCTGGAAGATCACATTACCCAGCATGAAGAGATGACAGCAGAAGCAGGCTGAGCTCAGTGAAAAGCACTCATCATAAGCTGACATCTTCCTATTGGAGATTACTGACACTCCAGCTATTTCTGCTACAGTATTTATTTACTTTTTTTTTTTTTACCTTTTGATAGGCAGAAACAAACAAGCACAAGTGAAATAACATAACGGTAATTGAGATGGGCAACAAAATCCAAGGCTTGGCTAGTTTAGCTCTCCGTGGAGGGTAACACAAATGGCAGACACCACAACCAAACGATAAATGCAACAAAAACATGCCCAGACTCTCATTATTCAAGGAGAAAGAAGAGCTGCAAAGGCAATGTGCTCTGCAGGCTCCATCTCTGTATTTGCTTGTTCTTGAACAGCTCTTGGTTACTGATGGGTGGGACGTTTTAACACCTTAAATGCTATTCCCAGAGAAACTGAACTAACTCCTCATTTTCACAGCACAAATTCATCTGGTTGGAAGAAAATACCCCGCCCTATTCCTCTGGCCTCCAAACTGCAGCTGGCAGCCTCAGGACACAGGACAGTTCTGGGGAAGAAACACAACTGTTTATTCTGTTTGTCTGTCCCTCCTCCCTCCCCCAGGGCACATAGGAGCCGATCATCTCCGGTGCCATCTCGACAGGAGCTGACTTGTCCCAGGTTCATTATGCACTGGAGTTCTGCACTGCAGAGCTCTGCAGATAGATTTGGGCACAGCACCCAAACATCAAGAAAGAAAAGTCAAATCAGGTCAGGAGAGCATCATCCATGCTGGGAGCACTTCCAAACAAACACCCAAAGCTGCTGCATTAGGACAAGACAGGCCCCAAATCCAAATTTTGGAGTGACTCCACCCAGTTTAATTCCTTGGTCATGCATTCTGCAAGCATTAGCTCTGAGTGGGCTGGGGTTCTAACAGCTCCACACTTGAAGCTTCATGTACAAAACAAGGTTTAGGCAGCACTTTTCAGAGCACAGATCATCACCTATCCCATGTACCCTGCCAGGTCTGAGATGACCACTAGCCAGGCTCCAGATGGACAGACCCAGCAGAATCCCATCCAGGAGCCAAGTGAAGGGTGAAATGGTTGAGCTGCTACAAAAAAAATACAACCTCACTGCCATCCATTAGAGCAGCAAGTGTTCCACCAGTCCTTTCCATCAAAAGAAGGGATTATTAGCCAGTAAGGACATGGAACCAAAGTAACTTGTGTTCACAACTATTTAACCTAAAGAATAAAATAAGACCACATAAAAAGCAGATATTTAGTGTATGCAGTACTTGCATTAGTGCACACTCTCAAGGAAGCCAAATTAAGTTTGATAATCTACATACAGGAGTTTTTCACTTTCACGTGCTTGACTTTCCACTTGTGTGAAATCAAACACTGGAAGAAGCTTCTGATAACAAACATGCTTAGGTGACAGGAAGAAAAAAATACCACCAAGCCTGTGCTGATCTGTAGTTTACTTTCAATTATTTGTTTCAAAAAGACAGCTCACAGAAGTGACTGAGAGGAGACTACAGGCAGAACATGACTATGGAGTAATAAGAGATTTTAACACATCTTGCCTTATGCATTCCTATCTTCAAGTTGCATAAAACACTGATAGATTTAAAGTTTGGGATTTGAAACTTTCCCCTCCCAGTCTGACTCCACTGTTAATTTTTTTTTTAAGACAGATTGGGATCAAGTGGCTCTTTGGCTTCTATTTCCACAGCCAATAAAAACCCCACCCACCCCAAATCCATTTTTGCACAACTAATGCCTTCATGATTGGCAAGAAGTGATTTTAGGCACAAAGAGGCTCTGGCATCAGAAAGGTGCCTTCCTACCTTGCCTGTGAGAACAGGTTGTACTTTAAAGTTACTGGCAACAAAAGTTCCCTATGATGGTAACACCACCTAACATCACCTCAGTACAGCTTTGCTTAATTTTCAACACTCTCAAATGATGGCTGTGATTATTTTGGAAGAGCAACCCAGTTGCAATCAAGAGAAATGGAAATCAGCATCCCTTCTGAGAGTGAGACCAGAGACTGCTGGGATCCTCTGCAGCAGAACATTAGCATCAAGTCTTCCCTGTTCAGAATGTTCTCATGCATTAACAGAAAAAACACCATCAATTCTACATAAATTCCTTTGCTGAAGCCAGCAGCAAAATGTCTGCGGAATTAAGGCAGATGAGAGCCTTCCCTCACTTGGGTTTATCCCAACCCCACACACACTAAAGAGAGAAACAGAGCTCAGGAAAGATGAAATACTTCCTTGCCATCATCTCCTGTTGCTGTCCAAGCAGCAGGCCCCAGCACTTGAGAGCATCCCTGGGTACTGGGTGTGCTCAGAAAGCTCCTGCTGGAGCACAGAGCCCCCCTGAGCTCACGCTGTGGCAGCTCAGGGGGTCTGTGTGTGCCATGAGGACACCGGGCATGTCACTCGCGTGTTAAAACTTTCTGGCTCACCAGCCGAAGTTCAGATTCTTTCCCTGCAAAACACACTGCATGATCTCATCTGCAAGCAATCAGCCTGAGAAATCAGCTTGTTAAAGGAAGCTTCTAGGAAAGGAGAGAAGTCTCTGGAGGATTTGGGGGCCTATATAATTTTAACCACTTTGTTAAACCCCAGCTGCTCTTCTCCCCATTGGGGTCACACAACCAAGAAACCTTTTCTCCTCCCACACAACTCCAGACAGGACAGTTTGCCAACACCTAACTGCAGCATCCTATTTGCATTCTCCATAGCCTGAAAACACTCACATTTTAAAGTAAAACTCATCTCAAGCAGGCGCTGAAAGAGTGCAAGGACAAATTCAGAGCTGCAAGCTGAGCAGCATCCAGAAAAGCAATTCATGAAACATGCAATAGTGATCGTCTCAATGTGTAAACCAGAATACTCTCTGAATTTCTGGATGTGTATTTCAGCATTTCCTCACAATTCTCACAGGGACCCATGACATGCACCAGAAGACGTGAACAACCAGTACAGTGGGAGCTCTGCAGAGGAGTAAGGAACAAGCAATAAACTCCCTGTAATGCCAGCTTTGTCCTGATGTAACAGAATTTTACCTGAGTTTCTGGAGATGCTGCAGGAGCCCTTCATCCTCCCTGTGCTACAGCATGCCCAGATAGCAACACTTTTAGCTCCCCAGTGAAAGCCGAGGAAGCAGCAGTGCAGGGTGTAGGACAGAAGGCAGCATTTGATCCCTGCTGCACTCCGAGTTTGGCTCTTCAGGGCACTGTGGTGAGCAGAATGAGCAGCCTTGTGCTCACACTCTGGGTCACATTTGCATCCCCCAAGCTGCCAGAAGCAGGACCACCGCTCTTGCACTCAGCAGGGAGGGAGTGAAGATCAGAGCAGCATCCTGCCTTCTTCACTTCCTTCCATGCTGTCACACCCTGCCTCAGCTGCTCCCAGCAGCATCTCCCAGGGAACCCTTTCCCAGCTGCCCCTCGCTGGTCATTCAAGAGCTTTGAAAGACTTTCCTTAAAATTCTTGCATAGAAATCACTGTTGAATGTTCAGTGGAACACAGGAGGGAGGGGGGGAAAGCCAGCCTGTCTCTAACAAAGGAGATCTGGAGGACCCAGCTCTTCCCAGCTGTGGGTTATTCCAAGTGAAGTGATTTTTCACCACTTCCAGCACCTATTTTCAGTTCAACTTGCAGAAGTAACTGTTGTGAAACAAACAGAAGGCAACAAAGATCAGGCAACACATATTTATTATCCTGAGAGCAGAGGAAGAAGTTAATCACACTGGGTTCTCCCTCAATTTGTATCCTTACAAAAGCTACTTCATACATGTAAAGTACTTCTTTACAAAAGTTACTTTATATAAGGATTAGGAACGCCTCAGCCCATAGTTGTTGTAGCCACTGTACAAACCAGGGTGAGGGACTTTGCCCTGGACAATGCAGAATCACAGCCATGCTGCAACTTTTTTTGGTCAATGGTGGCACCTTCTAGCTCCAAATGGCACTGTGAAGCCTCAATTTGAAATAAATGCCTTGAAAAAGCTTTGTGATTTCTGTGTCTTCAAGAAACAGTTCTGACTGCAAACATTCAGGCTAAACAAAACGTTATGAGGGGAAAATAAGTCTCCTTCAAGCTTTTTACTCCCCAGCCAAATTCCTAATTTTACCAGATTAAGAGCAGAACCCCTCACACCCCACCCCCAAACTGATGTCCCCTACGAAAATCAAGGTACAGGACAAGTGCCCCCAAATTCCTGGAAAACCACAGCTCAGAAAATTTAAAGTATAAAGGGCAGGGAGGGTAATACTGAAGGGCTCAGCTGCTGGCTCCTCTGGTACAGCTTCTCAACCAAATCATGAAAGAAGAAAAAGGAGACTTTCCAGCTCAAGTTCCAAGTCCTTTTTAAAAATCAGTTTACAACCACTAAAATAAACACAGTAAGAACAACTGTGCAGTAACTGGGAACCTGCAAAAACAGCTGCAATTTAAGAGCAGTTTAGGCAATGTCTGGCAAACACCAGCAGATACAACAGCCCAAGAGGATGGCAGCATGCTGGGGAATGAAACAGTGAATTTTACCCACAAGCTCATCCAGGAACTGCCCAAATTTCACCCACCCTGAGCAGAAGCAGCTACTCTGTGCTGTTTACTGCTACAGTGAGCTTTTGCTTCCTGTTAGAACTGCCTCTCTCCCAAATTCCAGCCTCTTCCTGGATGCTCAGGCTTCTCCCATGCCCCCAGCTCAGCCAAGAGTTTCCCAATGCACCTGACACCTGAGTGGGCACACTGCTCTCCTCTTGGGCCTGTCCCCTCAAAACTTTCTGTAAGTCCCTCCAGGGCACAGACCCTCTCTGCACCAACCTCCCCAGGAAACAGCCACCTTGAAGGGAAGGGAGGGCAAGAAACCTGGAATAAGCAAACTTCTCCAAGACACCAGGACTTCGATACTTCAGCTGCTCTAAGTCACTTTAGGGCATCTCCAGAGCAGCAGCAACCACAGCAGATGGTGCAGGACAGCACCAAACAGCATCTGAAGGAAAGATATCCAGAGCACATCTCACCTTTGAGCTCCAGCCAACAGAACTCCCCGGGATTTGGACATTCTGACTTTCTTTAGAACTGAATATCCAATTCTCCACTCGGTGTTATCTGAGGAGCTACCCCAAGCCACATGCTTTGAACATCCTCCTTCACTGCAAAGCTGACAGTTTTCAATTACAGCCACTTGGAGTTGTTCTTGGCTCTCCATCCCTCACCACAGACCTGTGCTCTCCATGGCTGGGCTGCTCAGCGTGCACGTAAAGCAAATTCAGGAAAGATGTGACAAATAAAAGCCTTCCTGGACACTGACTGGAACTGGAAAGACTAGGGAACTCCTAGGGAAGCCAAGGAGACAGCTCTGGGAGAGGAAGAGATGACCTGGGCCATTTCCAGGGGGGAAAAGCACAGGGAGCCCTCAGGTCTCGCTCTTGGAAGTTTTAAAGTTTTTAAATTAAGCGGGACAAGGGGTAAAGGCTCCAAACTAAAAGAAAAGAGAGGTAGATTGGATATGAGGAAGCAGGATTTTTGAAATGAGAGTGGTGAGGCTCTGGCACAGGTGCCCAGAGAAGCTGTGGCTGCCCCACCCCTGGAACTGTCCAAGGCCAGGTTGGACACTGGGGCTTGGAGCAGCCTGGGACGGTTGAATATGTTCCTACTCACTGCAGGAGCATTGGACTAGAAGAGCTTCAAAGATCCCTTCAAATTCAGTGGTTGTAAGATGCTGCAAATTTCAGACTGCAGCCTGTGACCATCAGAAGGACAGAGATCATTTGCTCACAGCAAAAGAAAGCTCACACCACCTGATACCTGCCCAAGAGACAAGCACACACCTGGATAATAGATTTAAGGCTTCTTAAAATGCAATTACTTTCCTAATTATACACTGGAGGCCAGAACCCACAGGCTGAGCAAGCCACAAGCAGCACAGCAGCTATTTCACAGAGAGCTCCTCTTGATTTCCACAGCCCACATTACCCAGACATCAGACTGAATGGACATCGGAGCCTTTCTAATTTTATAGTCCACAGAGACAAGGCAGGAACGGCTGATGGAAGAGCAGCGAGGCCTCTCTGCCCACACACACCACTGCTGCTGGCTCCACAACTGCAGAACTGCTTCTACATTTTTTTTTAAGATTTTTTTTTTTGTTTTTTAATGGAGTCAGCTGAAGAGAAAATGAAGAGCTCGGCATTTTAAACCAAAGCATTTCAAAATGCTTGTTTATCTTTCAGCCTCAAAAGAAGAGAAATAAAGTGAAACAAAATCTCAGTCATTCCCTCTAAGTTTTTCCTGTCTCCAACAAAGCAAAGTGCCCTGAGCGCCACTTGATCACTTTTTCTTTTCTTTCCCCTTTGGCTTACAACATTTCAATTAGAGAAGTTGACATAAAACAGTCCCAGATTCTCATATTTTATCTTTTCCCTACCTTATATCCTCATTAAAGAGTATTTAGAAGGCAGAGCAGCCAAAGGAGCATTGCAACCAAAAAAAAAAGGGGAAACACACCAACGAACAAGCAGTGGCATAAACCAACAAAGGCTACAATAAAAGTTTAAAAGCAAAGTTTTCACATAGAGGGCTCCTTAAGGAAAAATGGAAAGCTCTTTTTTTCACAAGGGGAAAAACTCCAGGCAAATGAGCCATGAGGCAGAACCAGATCCCGGGAGCCGAGCCGAACCAAGCGGACCGCTCCGCAGCGAGGCTTCAGTCCCTCCTGCACAGCCCCAGCAGGCGCTGGCATTGCAGCGGAACCGGCCCGGGAACCAGACAGGGGCGGGAAGGGCCGGAGCGAGCAGGGGGACCCGCACCCCGGCAGAACCCCCGGGCGGGCGCGGGGCCGCTCCGGCGGGGCGGAGAGGCCGAACAAAGCCCCGGCACTGGCTTTGCTCGGCGGGGATCCCGGGCACGTCCCTGCCCCGAGCCCCGCGGGTCCCGGGCAGCGCTCCCGCAGCTTCGGGGGCTCGGCGAGGACCGAGCCCAGCGCGGCCGCGCGCAGCCCGGAGCACCCCGGGGACCCCGGCCCGGCCCCCGCCGAGCCCCGGGGGCGGTGTGCGGTACCC
>VRYO01002223.1:4617984-4649799 GCA_009812075.1 Sialia sialis
CAGGGACAGGGACAGGGACAGGGACAGGGCACTCCCTGCAGCCAGCCCAGAGCTGTGGCCGGCAGCGCCTGCAGAAGCGGTGCGGATGGCTCTGGGCTCACATCAGCCGTGCTGTGGCGGTGCCCGGTGCCCCGGGGCTGCGGAGGAAATGATTCCCGCAAGAGCTGGGAGTTCTCGGGAGCGGTTCCGTGCCAGCCCGGCAGCTCCTGCCACACACAGCAGCTTCTCGGCGGGGCTGTGCCCCCCAGCCGGGCTGTCCTGCTCGGGAGCCTCAGTTAGCACCTGGATGAGGATGATGCCAGCACACAGGAGCAGCCACCGCTTGACTGGATCTTTCTCTTGACGTGGCAAATATTTCCTCACGTGGGCTGGGTACAGCACCTTCCTGGCTTTCCTGCTCCGCTTTGTTGAGAGGCCTGAAGGTCTCCTGACAGCTTGGGCAGCAAACATCGGCCCGGACAGATTTTCTGAATTGTTTTTCAGCAGATCAGTGCTGGAGAAAATGTTTTCTCTGGTGTAAGGCGGCATGTCCTTAGCAGTCTGCAGGCGTAGCTCTGAAAGCTGGGAGAACTCTTTGGAAATAGCTCAGAGATTATTTTAATGCAAAAAACAGACCTCTGAAATAATATTAAGAAAAACTAATAATAACACCAGAGTTTTTGTTCGCTCTCATTAAAGCAAAAAATGCAGAGCCCCAGCGCTGAACTCTTGGAGTGATTTATGCATCTTTCTAGGGAGCTCCTCTTTGATTTCTCCCCCTGCTCCTACCTGTGCTATAAATACTTACTTTGATGAGTGAAGTGATGATGGGAGGAGCTCAGGGCTCAGAAATCACTCTGGAATGTCTGTACCCCAGCAGCCCCTATCTGCCCAGTATCTGCCCAGGGGCACTCACTGCTAACAGCAGCATAAGGGCACGATCCAAGTTATCCAAGTTCTCTCCTCCCCACTTCTCTTCTCCTTTATTACCACTGTCTGCCACAAGGCTCTGCCTCGAGACATTTCAGTGCTTTTGAGAGCGTGTCCTTCATTTAAATTCACCTATTTGCTATAAAGAACAGAATCTGAGTGTGGCCACGCTGTCCCCTGCCTTCCCACCCCATCCACCCTGGCCTTGAGCTGGAGGGATGGAGATGAGACACTGCAGTTTCTGTTCTGACCCTGTGCAATCTCAGCACTCTGCCCCAGAAAAATGAGCAACCTCAGCACTTGCTCTGGCAAGCTCCCTCTCAGATATGCCCAGAAAAGGAAAAAACCAGCACTCATGTTCAAATTCTTTGTGCCTTCTAATTACTACACAGAGCCTGAAAGGGCTGAGTGCCCACAAACCTGCTGCAAAGGGCTACAGCTCTCTCAGGTTTTTGTCATGAATTTTGAAGATTCAGCTGCAAACTTCATGTGCCCTGGCCAATGTGGGCCACCTCAAGCAGAAGAGAATGAAAGATTTCTGTAAAAAGACCCTGGACAGTCATCTCTGAATGGCTCCTGTAAAATCAAACAATAGAATCGAAGTCCTGGAATGGTTTGGGTTGGAAGGGGCCTTAAAGATCATCTGGTTCCCACCCTGCTGCTGTGGGCAGGGACACCTTCCCCCAGATCAGATAAACAGAACTTGATCATTCCTAAGTCTTAGGCAGCCTTCAGCCACCACAAAGCCGCAAAGGGCAAAAAATCCCATTTTAAAATTATCTTTTGACAATTTTGAAGCTATTCTTTGAAATCTCCTCTTGCCCTTTGGGCTCCCTAACGTTTCTTGCTTTCTGCTTTTTGGAAGACCAAAGTGAAGTTGGCTTTGAGTCACAAGGCATCAACCCCTGTGCTCCCAGAGCTGTAAATCACCACTGTGTCACCTGCTGTCACAGTGGGAGAACTCTCACTCTTCAGGCTTATTCCACTGGAAACTCAGGCAAAAATAAAATTACACAGTGACTGCATGGGGTCCCTCTTGTAGGAATGTGCCACCCCATGGCACAATTAATGGCACAATTAATGGCATTAATTCCACAGCCAACACTGCTGGTGGCTCTTGCAATCACCCCTAATCCCCACTCAAACCTGGAGCTGGAGCCTGAGGCTCCCGTCAGGGCACTTGCTGCTGGAAAATCCTTCCTCAAGGCTCTCCCTTGTGCTGCCCAGGTGAGTGCTTAGACCTGAGGGACAGCCAGGGCTTACAGACAGCACTTCAGTGGTTTTTGGTAATCTTTTCCCCCCTCTCCTCTACAAGGCAAAGTCCAGAGGGCTGGGAGAAAAAATTGCTGCTCCCAAAATCCCCACTCATGGCAAGGCAGCTCCTGAGATGTAAAAAATTGGCCCAGACGACCTCATGGGTCACTGTCTCTCAGGGAAGCTGGCTGGAGCGGGGTAGAATGGCTCATCCCTTAATTCTGGTGGCAAAACCATGGCCCAGCCACTGCCCATCCCTGTCTGGACTGGTGAAATGTTGTCAGGCAGCTCCCAAGGCACATTAGTGGTTTGAAAGAAGCTCACAATTAAGAAATAACTCATGTGGGTTGCTGCTGCTTTGCCCTGTGCCCTCAGACCCACCCTGGCCCCAACACCTGAGTCAGGCTGGGGATTGGTAACATCCTCCCAGACCAGGAGAAAGTGCCACAGGCACTGCCCCAAATGCACCCTGGCTGTTGGGTGGATGTTGAAGACAAAACCCAAAGATTCAGTATCACACTGAACTCTCTTTATTTCAATCAGGATCATACCCAAGGAGGAGGACAGATCAAATCAGCTTTTTCCAGCTGTCCCATCAGCTGAGCTGTGTCACCCTGTGCAGCTAACAGGCAGCTCCTGAAGCACAGGCACCCAGGGATTGCCTCCAGCTCTGGCACCAGTGGCATCACCTGCTGCTCATCACATACAGGTTTTCAGTGAAATTCCAGCCCCCTAATCCATCTCCCCAGCATTGCCCAACTCCCAGCTGGAGGGAGGCAAGTAGGAACCCAGCCTCAGAGGAACCCCAGGAAGAGAGGGGGGACCTGCAGGGACAAATCCTGTTCCTATTTCCAATCCCCATTTCCCATTATTGCCATGCCAGTGTAACACAGGGATGTATTTATAATTCCCAGGTGAGCTTGTCCAAGCAGGTCACTGGATCCTCCTCAGGTGAGGAGATGAATCAGCCCTGCAAGCAGCAGATCTCCTGCCCACCAGGTGCAAGGAGAAATAAAAATACCTGTTGAGCTAGATCCAAAGAACTGAATTTCACCCACCCTTTCTCACCCAGAGACCTCAGTGCATTTCACTGACCACAAAGACAAGAGCTGAGCTGTGGCTGCATCAGGAGCAGCACTCAGAGCTGGAAATGCTGGATGTTTGGCAGAAGGAAGCACCAAGGAGTGGTTTTGCAGCTGGAAGTGACGGAGGCCACGGCACAGATGGAGCTGAGGACACCAGGTCACATCAGGCCAAAGAGTTCTGCAACACTCAGCATCGTGTTCTGACCTCCAGCCACTCAGGAATCCAGAGCTGTTTGTGCTGTCTGTACTGCAGGATCTGCAGGGAGGGGCAGAAATGCTCATTCCACCATCCCAAGCAGCTGGAGCAAACCCAAGGCACTTCTTCACTTGGAGAGAGAAGCAGCAACCTTGAAGCCAAGGAGCAGCTTATCCTGGAAGGAAAAGCTCAGAAGTGCCTTTCCAAGGTCCCCACAGCACCCAGGGAGATGCAGGCTCTCAGTGAAGGCAGAGCAGGCCCATGACTCAGGACCTTGATCCCACAGGGGGGTGCATGAAATCATCTCAGGAAGAGCTGGGCAGCTTGCTTGATATGTCAGGAAACGCACAGGATAAAAACCCCAGGCTGTGCCAGCTGAGAGGGCACAAACTCCTTCAGTCTCAGTTTTAGAAAATCTGGCAGCAGGGGATGGCTGGGTGGGAATGTAGCACAGGATTCCCCAAATTCAGACAGTCACACCTGCAACTACTGCTGCACAAAATTGTGTTGGGTGGCTCAGGGAGTTTAAACCATACCTTCTGGGAATGTCTTTTTGCCGGATTTTGAAATTTTTTTAATTTTTTTTTTTCTCAGGAGAACAGGAAAAATACCACATGGGTCTGGTTTGAGTGAGAGCATTTGGACAGTGAAGCACATTTGGACAGGAACAGGAGGGGGCAAAGGTACAGGTGAAAACAGAGTGTTTGGCTGTAATTAATGTTTTACATTCTTTCAAATATCACTTGCTGGCCACAAAAATGTCCACTCACCTCAGGGGAGGTTTTCCAGGTGGTCTTTTCCCAGGCCTGGGTTCCTGGACAGGATTTTTCAGGAGGCAGGGATGGGGAAATCCCAACAGACTTACTCAGGCTTCCTTAAGTTACCAAAATTAGGGCAGCTGAATTCCAGCTTGAGGGATCAACTGATAAGACATCACAGGAAGCACAAAACTCAAATTAGCATCCACAGAAGATCCTGGACTGTTTGTACGCTGCATGGGGCTGTGAGGGGCTCTGCTGTGACCTCCAGAGCCAGCGGAGGAGCAGGAGCTGCTGTCACATCCCACACTGCCCAGGGAGACACCACCAGCTCCACTCTGCCACTGGAGAGCACAAACTGTGCTGGGGAGGGCTGCTCCTTCTGCAGACACCTCCTGGGGATGGCTGCAAGTCCCCTGAGGTAGCTCTAGACACAGAACCTAAAATAACACCTAATATACATCCATCAACTGAATTGATGAGGGGTAAGTGTCAAGGGAATGTAAAGGAGTTTCCAGATGGGTTTATTACATCATCAATCTGCACACTCTAGTTTCAGTGCTGGCCGCTTTCCCCGTGCCTCTAGCCCATCCCACTGGAAATGAATCCATCTGAGATGACTCGCTGATCTCACCACCCTGCCCCAGGCTGGCAGTTTCCCGAGGCCCGAAACTTCGCACCTCAATCCGGAATTTTAGGAACTGAAGCGCATCTCTTACAGAGGAATGATGTTAAATCGGGACCATCTCTGACGGCTGAGCATTGCCAGCTCAGTGCTGGGCAGGGGGAAGTTCCAGCTGGAACTTGCCTAGGAGGGTGACAGAGAACAGGCAAAGTGGGACCTCGGGGACCCCCGAGCTGAGTTCTGTGTCTCTGCCCAAATCATCCCTGTCCCGGGGCTCTCTGCTCAACCCACCGCGGTGCTGCCCTTCCACAGCTCCCGCAATTCCCCCAAAGTTTTACATAAACCTCACTCTGCGCAGCCAGCTCCACACCCTGCCGAGGAAGGGAGGGAGAACCAAGCACCGCTGTCTCCTTTCTGCCCGTGTTTTGCATATTTGAAAGCTCTTATCGTGCTTCACCTGAAACTGCTGCCCGGGCTCCGCCGCTCCCGGGCTGCGCTCCCCGTTCCCGCAGGATGCTGGGGAGCACCGGGCTCTCCCTCCCTCCCTCCCTGCCCCAGAGGTGCCCAAATATGGTCCCAGCTGCTCCAGCGTGGCCCGGCATTACTTCATCCCTCGCATATGCAACACACCTATTTATACATCTCAGTGGATGTTTGCCATTCTCGGGCCCCGGGGTGTTATCCCTCCTGCCGAGTGTGAGCGCTGCGATGCCCCCAGGCTTGTTTTCCTTTCAGCCCTTCACCCTCCCCATCCTGGAACGTGCATTTGCTCACTCCTACCCTCCTCTGCAGCTCCTTCTTTCAGACCTTTCCTCCAATTTATTATTTCCATCTCCTGTATCCTGCAATGCTTGGGTGCCTCTCAGCTCCCCTTCCCCTCCGAATTCCAAGACAGACAAACCACGTTTGTCTGTCTGACTCTGTTCTCCCACCATTTATGGAATATTTAGTTTCCACAGCTCTGGAAAACTCTTTCCAGTTCATCCCAGTAACTATTAACAGCTATTAACTGGATATCTTGTAAGAGGAAGAAACTAGATTCTATGGTTACAACTATTTTTGAAACAAGATGGATGTAATTTCTCCCATCTCTTCAGGATGCTCACAGGTAATGCAGTCACTCCTGTATTTGCCTGTCCTTCCTCCTCCTTCCCAAGCAGAGGGGCTGCTTGTTCTCCCTCCACCTTTCCAGGACTCACCCCATCACTGCATGGTCTCAAAAGCCACTGCAGACATTCCCTCTGCATCTCTGGAGAAATTGCAGCCCTGACCTGCCTGGGCTGTCCTTGCTCTTTTCTCCTCTGCTGCAGCTCTGATCTTCCCTGCCATTACTGGGATCAAAATCTGCTTTCCTGGTGGCATCTCACCTGTTTAGTGATGGCCACAGGAGTTGGAAAGAAAGCAACAAATCCCTTCTAGGGATTGGCAGCAGCTTTTCCTAGCTCTGAGCACAGGGACAAGTCACTGGTGTATGTGGAGATGGGATCCCTCTGCACCCCTTCATTTGCCTCTCTCTGAAAACACTGCTCAGGTGTCCTGGGCCAACATCCCAGATCCTCAGGGACAGCCAGAAGCCCCAGGAGAGAGGACAAGGTCCTGCTGGGTGGACACACAGCAGTGGCAGCAGCCCCAGCAGCACTCAGGGAACTCAGGGACCGGGCAGGGCTGGGGTGATGCTGTGCTGTGGAACAGAGCTCTGGTCCAGGGTCATCACACCTCCCCGTGGTGCAGGGAAATCCCAGGAGGACTCAGCCTGGCAGCCAGGCTGGCCCCACCACCAGCACCCACCTTGGAGGCAGCTTCAGACAGGCTGCTTTGATTAAGGGAGGCTGCTGGGGATTAGGTCCTTTTTAGGAATATTTAAACCCAAAGCTCTTCTCCCCAAGGCAGCTGAAGTTATCCAGAGCTCCTACAGAACTGCACCCACCCACCTTCCTCTGCCTGGACTGGGCCATGTCCAAGGAGGAGCACAGCATCCCAGTGATGCTCCCCCATCCCTGGTGCATCCCAGCCCCAGTTCCTGTCCAGAGTGTTCCAAGGTCACAGTTCATAATCACCGTACAAAACAAAACAAACCCCTCCCAATTCACATATCAGAGCAATTTGAGCTCCTGCCCATGGGACCCCCTGTCCTGAACCCAGCCCTGGGGAAGCTGCAGCCCAGACTGGCCAGGAGGTCACAGTCTGTGCTCTCAAGACATGAACTATTTCCTATTCCCTCTTTCCCTTCTCTTCACTGCCCTGCTCTCCTGGGCAGTGACAGCATCCTCCTCACTAGAATTGTTTGGAATCACCCTGCACTTTCTCCAGGGCAAATGCAAAAAGGGAATTTGGTCCAAACCCCACTGTGGTCTGGGATGCAGTTGCAGGATGAAGAGTTCCTGCAGTGGCAGGAACAGCCATCCCAGTGCTGCTGGAAACTGCTGAACCAGGGCATCACACACTGTCTGCAGCAGGGTGGGAGCAGCCTGCCACAAATCACTGCTCCAAGCACAACAGACATGTCCTGACTCAGGAAGAGCTTTTGCAAACTGAAGAAGCCTTTGGGGACAGCCTAAAGAGCTATTTGAGCTGGGATTTGAGTCCTGCACTCCATCTTCTGGGATGAAGAAGGATGAAAAGTCTTCTCCATAGCCTGGAGGGAGGAGGTGGTCTTTGTGCAGCAGGAAGAAGCTGAGCCCCACTCTGTGCACTGAGAGGGGCTTTGTGAGACACAAAGGCTTTGGCAGCTCCTCAAGGAGCACAGGGCACACAGGAAAACTCAGGCTCAAGAATGGCTAGGAGCCCTGACTGAGAGCAGGAGAGTCTCAGAGGGATGGAAACAAACTCTGTACATGCTCACCCTCCCCTTTTGCACAGGGTGGTGGCTGGCGTGGTGGCACCCAGGGACCTCTGACACAACCAAACACCTCTGAGTGGGCATTTCTAAACAAAAGACATTCTTAAAACCATCAGAACTAACATCTGCCCCTCTCCCAGCTGGAAGAGGAGGGGAATCCTGGTCCCTGAATTCTCATCCAGGATAAAAGCAACCCAAATGTCTCAGCAGTAAGCTAAGCTTATTGCTTAAGTTAAGCTCTCTAAGCTCCCACATGCTGTTTTTTGAGGACACTCGAATTTAGGAGGTGGCTTGGATGGAGGAGCTGTGCACCCCCAGTTTTTGGCACTGCTGCCTTGTGTGGGTTTGGGATTGGGTTTACCAGGGGCACATCTGGAGCTGCTGCACCCACACTGCATCCAGGTGGTGCAAAAAACACCACAAAGCTCTGGCCTGGCTCCCAGCCTGAGCCACTGGGAAGCACAGGCATGGCACTGCAGCCTCATGGCTCCAGAAGGGAAAGCTGGGAGGAAATCCACATTTCAGTCAAATGAAAGAAATGTACTTTCAATTATTTTATTTGGGATAGCTTGGGTTTATTCCTGACAATAGCTCTGGAAGATGGAGTATGTGATGGAGTCTTTGGAGACCAAAAATCAGAAAGAGGTGAATCAAAACCCCAACTTCCACAGGGTTTCTTGTCTGGGAATTCACAGCAAGCTGTAGAAATCTTGTACAAAACCACAACCTGAGAAAACAATGCCATAAATACCTGCTCAGTTTTGCTCAAAACATGGCTGTGTGCTCTTCCTGAGCTGCTCCCAGGCCACATCTCACCTGGGGCTCAGTGGCAGAGCCTCTTCTTGGCTCTCAGGACTGGAAACAAACCCAGGATTCCCACTCCATCAGCCCAAACTCTTTTCCAGTGTGTGTTGCTTAATATCCATCAAATGCTGCTTTGGGATTTCTAGATAATGACTGACCACGGTGAGAGTCCCCAGAGGCAAAAAGCAGAAGAGCTCTGAGGCTGAGGTGTCACCACCAGACGTGAAACAATGCAGAGGTTATTTCTGCCCCATCTGGCACAGATGAGCAGTCTTTGAGGCGAGCCCAAGCACACCTGCAGGGCAGAAATCTCACTGCAGGTGCCAAAGGTGAGCTCAGGAATGAGCTCAGAAGAGCAACAGCTCAGGAACAGGTCCAGAAAGTGTTCTCCAGAGGATGCGGTCATGTAGGAGCTGGGGAGGGCAGCCTGCACATTTGGGGGGCAGGAGTCCCAAAGTGTCCCAGTGCCAGGTGTCCACCTGCCCCTGCTCTGCACACACCAGCCAGGACCAAGAAGAGCAAAGAGCTGTGAGCCTGGAGAGAGTGAAACACATGAGGTGACATATTCTGCAGGGCCAACGCAGGGACTGTTTAACCCTATTTATATACTGCAGCTTTTGATGCCACCTCAAAACTCCTTAATGACAAGAGTCCCAAATGTGAGCAACAAAGCATCTTGCAGTCACTGGGAGGTGGCTCCAGGTTCCTTGTCCTTCCTTTTTCACAGAACATCAGAAAAAAAGTGAATTCTCTGGAGGAGAACAGGGGCCAGGCTGTGCAGGCTGCCACCCCTCTGCCTGGAGCAGGACAGAGCCACTGCAGGGCTGAGAAAGGACACCTTGAGCACAGCCTGCTGTAACACATTCCTCATGAGCACAGAACTTTGCAGATCCTGAGAGCAGAGCTTGGTGTCTCCATTAAATCCCTACAGGAGGTTGACTTTGGCCACAACCTGCTTGCAGCCCATGCTGGAGTACTGCTTGTCCCCTATAGTGTAGTAACTGAGCTGATTTGCCAAATTTTCAATATGCTTCTGGTCAGGATAGAGCCCCTCCCTCCTCATCTGCTCCAGGAAGCAGTTGATGACGTGAGACTTCTCCAGAAGGACAAAGGGGATGATGTCTGCAGTCTGCCACAGAGGGTGGACACTGACCAGCACTGGCTGCAGCATGCTCAGCAGCTCTTCAGCTCCCCTCTGCTGATGCAGGAGCTCAGTGGATGCATTCTGGAGAACGAACTTTGTGATTTCAGCCCCTCCCAGGTTGCTTATTAAAATGTAGATGGCATTGAGGAACTCGTTGGTTTGATTGGGTTCAAAGAATCGGCTGAGAGTGTCCAGCAGGACAGGGGACATGAGCTCAACCTCATCCAGAATAAACACTGGGGTCTTCTCCTCTATTTCAGCCCTGGTAACCATGTCAGAAATCTTCTTAGACAGATCTATTTCACACGTGAGGGGAGCCACCCCGCTGGGGCAGTGATGCATCACAAAGTACTGCAGCACAAAGTCATTGTCCATGACAGAGCGAAAATGTTTGGCCAGCACCCAGCCAACGTGGCTCTTGCCAACCCCTGTGGGGCCATTCAGAGAGATCACCAGAGGCTTGTTGTGGATGTGGGTAGCCAGATAGTCTTTCAGTAATTCCACAATACCTTCCACAGCAACCTTCTGCCCAAAGACTTCCCGGTGCATGGTTTTCTCCAAACCATCGAGGTCGTATTTTTGGAGGTTATCATCCAGGTTCTCTATGGCATTGAGAATCTGGAAGAAGATAATGGCAATGAGCAAGAGGAGGCAGCGCTTTGCCTTGCTCTTCTCCTCTGCTGGGAGGTATTTTTTTGTTTTATCTGGGTAGAGGACCATCCTGGATTTCCTCCGGCTCTTTTTCCGCCTGCACTTTTTCACAGAGTAATGTTCCACAGATGTGTCAAAGGTGAAGTACTGGGAGCTCTCAAAGCCAGACTGATTAAAGAAGGACATGGAAGGGCTGTACAGGGAAGTCCTGTTCAGGGACACCTGCCTTTGAATCAGCCTGGAGTGGACAAACTCAGCAGACTTTTCCCGAGGCAGCTCTAAATGCAGACGGCTTTTCTTCAGCCCCCGGTAGCGTCGGCGCAGGCGGACGATGGCCCGCAAGGGAGAGGAAATAGAAGTTATTTTCTTGGAAGCAGCAGGGATTACAGCATCTGGAACTTCCTCTGCGTCACTCTCAGAGCAAGACGCCTCTTCTTTTGCATCACAGGGCATTTTCCCTTCCCCATCGCTGTCAGTGACAGGAATCTCCCCTTCCCCATCACTGCCACTGCCAGGAATTTCCCCTTCCCCTTCACTGCCAATGCCAGGAATTTCCCCTTCTCTGTCACTGCCACTGCCAGGAATTCCTCCTTCCCTGTCAGTGCCATTGCCAGGATTTTCTCCTTCCCTGTCACTGGCACTGCCAGGATTTTCTCCTTCCCTGTCACTGCCAGTGCTGGGAATCTCCCCTTCCCCATCACTGCTGCTGCCCAGCGTCTCTCCTTCCATGCTGCCCTCAGTGGAGACAATTCCTGGGTCACAAGAAGCCTCTTCTTCTGTGCTGCACTCAGCACAGGGCACCTCTCCTGCATCCTTCTCTGCTCCAGATGTGTCTCCTGTGGGATTGCTCTCCATGCAGGTCATCTCCACCCCCAGATCCCTGAGGACACTTTTTCCATCCACCTCAGAGCAGGCCAGGTCTTCCTCCATCTCGTCTGGTTCTCACAGCCCATTCACATCATCTTCCTTCTAAAAAGAAAAGGAATGATGTAAAATCAAACTTCCTAACATCAGGAAGTGACCAATAACAGTGGAATTAGACAGATATCCCCCTTTCTCATGGGCAGAAACCTGCAGCAATCAGCAGTGGCAAGCTGGCAAAAACTTTCAGACCTAAGCTGACTTTCTGGAAGATGGGACAGATGTGCAAAATTACAGATGAAATTCAGTGTCAATTCATGCAAATTGATGTTATAACACAAACCCAACTCTGCCTTCAGATGCAGAAGGGAAGGTCAGAGCTGGCTGGGGCCGAAGACAAAGGCTCTGCTGTGAGAAGGAGGCAGGACAGCAGGACAGACTGACCCATGCTCTGAACCACAGCTGCCCATCCTCTTTCCCTACACCTGCTGAATTTAAGGAAGACACAAAGCCCCACCTCCGTGCCAGCACATGCACACAGGCACGTACACACGCTGTGGGAAGTCACTTATCCACCCACAGACACCTCTGGGGGTGTGGGAGTGACCTGCTGGAGCTGTCATCCTGGCTGTGGTGGCATCTCCCGGGGGAGGATTTTCCTGGCTGTGCTGATGGATGTGCCTGGCAGGGAGGTGAGAGGAGAGCTGCCCCTGGATGGGAAGGCTCAGAGAGGCTGCAGAGAACCAGCCTGGCTGTGCCTGAGCATGTGGCTGCGGGGAGAGGAGGGAGCAGCCCCCCAGAACCCCAACCCTGCCACCCCCATGGTTCTTCCCTGCCCTGTGCAGCCACACACCCCTGGACATGGGAGGGACACAGGGGCTGCCACGTGAGACCCTGGAGCTGCACAGGAGAGCTCAGGGACGTGGTCATCCTGGGATATCCACCTGAATGGACAAACCTCAGCTGGCAAACAAGGAGAAGGAGAGGCCAGAGGGATGTGACAGAGCAGGGAGCCCCTGGGAGAACACAGCTCTGCAGGTAGGATGCAGCCCCATGACCACCTCCATGTGCTGCCACGGCCCTGCCTGGCACAAGGCTGGAGGTGGCAGAAGCTGTGTCATGGTGGGAGGGCATTTTTGTGACACCTCTGTGACACAAGGGACAGTGTGCTGCTGTGACACTGCCAGCCCCAGAGCAGGGAGCCGGCACGGGCAGCGCGAGGAAAAGCCACTTTCATCAGCCATCCTTTAAAAAATCAACACTGAGCCTTGCCAAAAGCACCACGACTCTGGAGAGAACAAGGAGGTCTGGAGGTTTGTTATTAACTCGCTCCAGCTCAGCAGGAAGCCACCAACCCGCACAAAGTCACGCTCTGGACAAGGTTTTACTTCCCCTGCGCAAAGCTGCCTCCGTCACCACCGAGCCCGAGGGCACCCCGAGAGTGCACTGGAAATGCTCCCTCTGCCTCCCTGCTTCACCCCACACCTTTCCTGGCTGCTCTGAAATGCAAAGCTTCACTCCGTGCACAAGTTGGTGTCGGGACCATGTGCATCCAGTCTCATCGCTGGACCTGCAGAAATTAACCCCGAGTGCTAATTGCTGACCTGATTCCTGACTCTGTGCAGGGTTTGGTGTGCAAAGGCAAAACCAGCCAGACAAGATCTGACGAGGAGGCCCTGAGGCAGCACCAGGAAGAAGAGCTGGATGCCACCATCACTGTGATGCCACAAAAACGATGCCACTGGGAGCCCCGGGCTGTCCCCACAGCACCCTGGAGTCCCAGCCTTGCTCCTCTCCATCCTGCATGGCCTCACACAGCACCTGCAGGTGCCCAAAGGGACAGCCGTCCCCAAAGCCACTGGGGAGCAGCCCCTGCAGCTCAGACCAGCAAGGACTCAAGGGATCAGGGACACCACAGAGCTCAGCCAGGGCTGAGAAAAAACCCCCAGGCACTGCCACACATCTCCAAAAACGCAGCGTGAAGCTTTCTCAGCCCCAAGCCCTTGTAGGTAAAGAGGGAGTTGGTCAAATGCCAGGGAAGAGGCTATGGAAATTTACAGGAAAAGTTTTAGAGAACAGAAGGATCCGAGAATCATGGAATAGTTATGGCTGGATGGAACCTTCAAAGATCACCTCATTTCAAACCCCTGCCACAGCAGGGACACCTCCCACTAGCCCACGTTGCTCAATTCAAACTGGCCTGGACTGGGACAGCCACTCTGGGCAACCCGTGCCAGGGCCTCACCACCCTCATTCTCAGAAACTTCCTCGTATCTACTGTAAAGCCACTCTCTTCTAGTTAAAAACCATCACCTCCTGTCCTGTCATAACAGGACCTGCTGAAAAATTTCTCTCTTTCATAAGTTCCCTTCAAGGCCTGGGAGGCTGCTCCTGCCAGAGAAACACAGAACACCCCCCATGGATGTTGCCAGGTGCTGCTGCAGCTGAAACACGAAGTGATTTGGCTGCTCACAGCCCAGAGCCTGCTCTCCCACTGCCATGTCCAGCAGAGACCCTGAAGCCCCTACAAGAGCCCTGGGGAATGGTGAGGACTGAGTGCTCACCAGCCAGGAGATGTTCAAGATCCCCTTTCCCAAAAGCCCACCAGGACACCCACCCCACCACTGTGGGATGTCCAGCCCTCCAGATGAGCCCAGCAAGGCAGGGGGGAAAAACAAAACCCCATCCTGAGTAAGGAATGTGTCCAGTCACGAATATAATAACCCTGTTAATGCCGTGACTCAGTCCCTAATACCTGCTGGTATTTACAGGACTGGAAGTTTCTAAGAGCAGTCCCTGCACACTCAGCGTCGGGTCAGGGCTGGGCAGGAGGCTGTGCCAGTCTGCAGTGATGCACTTTCGGCAGCTTAATTTAACATTGGGTGAAAACAACAGCAAAGAGAGCCCGGGAATTCAGTCTGCAGCATCCCAGTGCTCGTGTAAACACTGCTGATCACTGCTCTGTGCCGAGCCTGACACCGCAGGAAAACTTGCACTTGGAAACACTCCTGGGAAGTCTCCAGTTTTCCTGCTCTAGCTCTTGCACTGTTTGCATTCGTGCACCCTGCAGATCCAAAACAACGTTTCCACAACAGAGGAGCCTGTGTGGGCAGCTGGAAGCAGCCTGATGGGGACAGCCCCTGGATAGGCGGCAAAAGTCCCTGGTGGCAGAGAGGCAGCAAGAACTGTGGTCTTGGTTAAAGAACCCCCCACGTGGGGAGGCTGCACCCCAAACTCAGCCTCTCTGGATGAGCAAAACTGCTGGGAAAAGCTGGGAAATTCTCAAGATTGATATCCCCTCACTCCCAGCTGGAGACAAACCCTCCATCCAAAAGGGATGGTGGAAAGCGGCACAAAGCAGCCCCTTGCTGTGGGAGCTGCAGATGAAGGGGTCAGTGGCTGGCAGGAGAAACCCAGAATGACGGCAGGGCCAGCACAGCCCCGGCATCCCGAGCTGCTCTGCCCCGGGGCCCCGTCCGGGAAAAACTCGAGCAATGCGGTTTGGGTTTGATCCACGGCCGGAGCCGGGTCTGACCCACGGCCGGGGCTCGGTTTCACCCACGGCCGGGGCTCGGTTAGATCCACGGCCGGGGCTCGGTTTCACCCACGGCCGGAGCTGTGTTTCACCCACGGCCGGAGCTCGGTTAGATCCACGGCCGGAGCTGTGTTTCATCCACGGCCGGAGCCGGGTCTGACCCACGGCCGGGGCTCGGTTTGACTCACGGCGGGTGCAGGCGCCCACCCTCCCCGAGCACACGGAGCAGGATGACAGCGGTGACAGAGGTGACAGGCAGCAGCCCCCTCGACAGCCTGTTCGCCACCAAACCCCACCAGCCCAGCCCCAAGTTTTGTCAGGCCCCAAAGCCAAGGACAGCAAGCGGAGGGGAAGAGCCTGAAGCATCCCAAACCGGGAGCAGGAGCATCCCTGAAAAACCGAGGCGGCTCTTGGTGGAAAGGAGCGACAAGGGACGAGCAGGAGGGGTGGCAGGGATGGAGCTGGAAGCAGCCCTGGGGTGCCCTGAGCGTGGGGAGCAGCACGGAGGAGCCGATGCCAGCGCAGTTACCCGGGGTCCGCTCGGCGCCGGCCACCGCTCCCCTCCGGCCTCGGACGGGCCAGCAGCTCCTCTCTCGCCGCTCTCATCCGTACAGAAACCAGGGGAGGAAATGGTGAGGAGGAGTGGCCCTGGGAGGCACTTCCTTTTCGCCGTGCCACGGGATGGCCGCTGGCCGGTTCCGTGTCCCCTCCTGCCCGGAGCCCTCCCGGCGCTGCCGTCACCGAGCGCACCCGGCCGGGCCGGGGCAGCGGGGTGAGCTCATCACCCCGGAGCCCGGCATGAACATCCCCACCCCCGGCGGCTCCGGCCTTAGTCATGAGCCAGGAACCCGTCAGCCGAAAGGTCAGAGCGGTGACGCTGCCCAGAGGGGTTAATTGGGGCTGACGCGGTGCTCGGTTGCTTCCACTTTACAACAGGAGAAACAGGGAGAAAATTGAGTCAAATTGTGGGAAAGGAGTGAGTCCATAAAAAATAATGAGTCTGGAAGAAACATCAAGTCCAGAGTAGCTGGTTGGACCTGGGCAGATCCTGGCTGCAGCCGCTCCTGCTCTGCTGCTCCGAACCCTCCTGAGGCTCTTGGTCTCTTGGCTGCTCTGTCCAGGCAGCACGGGGACATGGGGACATGAGGACATGGGGACAGCCAGGGCAAGGCTGCACAGCAGCCGTGGGACCAAGTTCTGGTGCGGGCACAAAAACTTCCTGGGGAAAACCGCTCCATCCCTTCAGAGCAGGAAGCAGACGGGGTTTTCCTCACCCAGCAGTGCAGAAGTTCCTCACTCAGCTCCTCCTCACTGCAGTCCCCTTTCCTTCAGCCCTCATGAGCACCCTGGCAGCTCCCGCCTCTCACCTGCACGCACACAACCTGGCCAAGGCTTTTTCCTCCCAGACAAGCCCATTTGGTAAAGCCAGACAAGACCAAAGTGAACTCTTGCTGGTTTTTCATGCACCTGGTTTTTGATAGCTGTAAACTGCACCCTATGAGTTCAGCTGCAGGTCCATCATAGTGCAGATCCCACCCTGGCTGTGATGCACACTCTTCCCCCCACTTCAGGGGAGGGGATTCTCTGAGCAAGTCTCCCCAGCCCTGTGCCAGGCAGCTGCACGTGCCTCTGCTGTGGCCAGCGGGATTTGCCTGGCAAATCCTTGCAAATGTGGGGATTTCTGTGTCAGGAAGGCACAGGGGCCCAGCTGGAGCTGACACTCAGCAGCTGGGAGCTGCCCTCGGGGTGGAGAAGCTGGGCAAGGCTGACCCAAAGCAGAGATCCCGTTAAGAGGGGCTTGGCAGTTGTTTTGGGAGCAGCCATGAAGAGAGATGCTCTTCTGGCTGATTCAGGTTTTTGAGAAGGAAGAGCTTTCCCCCAGGCAGAGTGGTTGGTAACCACTGAAAAACCCCCAAAACACAGTGCTCTGAAGGATTCAACATCAGAGAAACAAGAAGCAGCCACCCCCCTCAAGGGCTGCCAGTGAACCTCAACAACAAACACAAACTGTTGTGCTCTAACTGGGAAGGAGTTGGAGCCATTTCAGCACTCGGTGGGCTGCTGGGGGTAATGAGAGGGACAGAAAACCCCCAGAACACAGCAAGAAACCCAGGGAGGGTAGAAGATGCACAGCCTGCCCTGGAAAGGGGACTTCTAAATCCCTCCTGAGCTGGACACAGAGAGCACTGCTGGAGCAGAGGGTGATGAGATCCTGGTGACAGTGGGGATGTGGGACTGACCTGCCTGGGATCCCTGTGGTGCTGGTGCAGCTGGATGATGCCTGGGGATGAAGATCTGTGGGGGCAGCTTGGCCACTGCCAGCCATGGAGTGACAAGGTGATGCAGGGCTGGGAACACTGTCCTGGTGTTGCTGCCGACTCCAAAATCACAGGTTGGGTCTGGAGCAGCCACCAAAAAATGCTGGGGAACACCTGGGGAGGGCAGGGGCATTGAGGTGTCTGTCCCCTGTGGGGACAAGGAGGACAGGATGATGGAAAACCTGCTTATGCTCCCAGCTCAAACAGCCCCTTGAGCTGGTCCTGTCCTGGTATGGGGGCTGTGTATCCTCCAAAGAGGCTTTGGGGACCTCGAGCACCCCAGATTGGAGGGGACAAGCTGCTGTGTCCTGTGGGGAGGGGACACACTGAGTGGGGGGAAGGACATACAGGCACAGATGCAATATTTTTTGGGGGAGGGTGTTTTTTGTGGGGGGCACTGCCTGCAGGTGAGGGATGTGTAGATGGGAGAGCTGTGCCTAGGGACACGTGGGCATCAGGGCAGTGCAATGGAGGGGCAATGTGGGGGCAAATTGGGGCCACCAGCCCTGTCCCCTGGGCCTTGGGGCCGCCAGCCCTGTCCCCTGTGCCGAGGCCGCCCCCCCCGCAGGGCCCTGCGGGGAGGAAATGGGTTCGGGGCCAGGATGGGGACGGGAGGTGCCACAGCCCTTCCGGCAGCCCAGATGCAAATCCTGCCCAAACACAGCCTCTCCCACACGGAGAGAGGAGAGGGAATGTCCCAGGCAGAGGGGAACGGTGCCCTGAGCCGAGATTTTGGCACCAGGCTGTGACTGGCACCCTCTGCTTTGGGCAGCCCTGGGTTGCGTACCCACCAGGAGGTATTGCTGGAGCTCGGGTGGCACCAACTTGCACCAACTTATGTGACAATTTTAAAGCTTTCCTTCAAGTTTTTGCACATTGCCTGTTTAGCCAGAACATTTATAGGGCTGAGGAGCAGCAGCTGCATCCCAGATATGGTCAAATCCCCCCCCGTGCACCCTGGAAAATCAGAATTAGGTGAATGAAGCACCCAGGATCCCTTTTGGAGAAGCTGTGGGGTGCTCAGAGCTCAAATAGGTCCAGAGTGAGACCCAGCAGCTCCAGGAAGGAGTGTGCTGTACTTGCAGCACTGGCCTTGCCCAGAGAAACTGAAAAAAAATTATAAAATGATAAAAATGATAAAATGTTAAAAAGAGAAATTAAAAGCAGCTGAAGAGGTCACAGGCTTGGAGCCAGCAGGAAAATGGATGTAGAGATCATGGCCCATGGATATAAAACTGCAGCAGGCAGGGAGCCCTGAAACTAAAAGAGGATGCAAATGGAGAAGGGGAAATGGGGCCCAGGCTGGGACACAGAAACCCTCGAGGATCCCCACAGGCCCTGACCTTGGAGAAGAACAAAAGAATATCATAAAATAATCCATTCCATGGCAGGCAGGACCCACACAGGGGAGGTCAGCAGCCCCTGGCAGGGCACAGAATCCAGCCCTGAAGGGTCATTCCCAGACCCAAAGATCTTTTTTCCAAGCATGGATTTGCCCTTTTGCAGTGACCCCCGCCAGCTCCATGGCCACATCAGCTCTGGACTGGGTGGGTGGGTGGATTTTTTCCGTTTTACTTCACCCACCTTGTGTTGATCTGCCCTGAATTGCTGCTGCTGATCCCCGGGCTCCCCCTGAACTGTGAGCCCTCCTGAATCCTAAATCCAGTGTAAATTCCCTGGATGCATTCTTGGGGCCATCAAGCCAGACCCCTCACTCTTCCCAATCTCATTCTTAGCAAAAATTTCCAGCCTCTGTGAGCAGCTTTAACACGTCCTAAATAACCCAAACAGTTTATGCTGGGCTGGGGAATGTCCCCCGCATCCTGCCTGGGTTATCGTGACCCTTGCAAACAGTTTATAAATAGACCAAGGTAAATGAGGGGAGTGCTCTGTGTCAGAGGACTTTTATCTCATTTCTTGTTTTCAAGCCATTCAGAGTGTGCTGGGTCAGACAACCACTCCTAAAAACCAAGATGAATCCGCTGCTTCTTTCTCCTCCAGCTGAGTTCCACCCCTACCTCACTAAAAAACGTAAAGAGGTAAAATCTAAGAAAAATGGGTTTTGCAGGTTAAGCCTCTCATCTGTGGAGCCAAAGGGAAGGGCATGGCCATGCCATGAAGCACCATCCAGGCAGTGGGAGAGGGCAGGGACCAGCACTGCTGGGAAGTTGTGGCTCACACTGCTTTGGAAAACAGAAGAGATACATCTGGAAAAAGTGGAAAACTTGGGAAATAAAATGGAGAATATGGAGAGCAGCAAGTGTCTGCAGCACTCTTCCCATCACCAACAGCATCCCACCACCAGCATCCCCCATCAACAGCACCTCGTGTCACAAGTGGAGACTGGAGAAATCACTGGAACACCTTCCCAAGATCCAGAGCAGGGTCTGTATCATCCACCAAGGGCTCTGTAACACACCCCCAAAGAACTGGAGCCGTTCCCAAGCATCCAAGGAGTGAAGGAGTGTCCAAGGCCAGGCTGGACAGGGCTTGGAGCAACCTGGGCTAGTGGAAGGTGTCCCTGCCCATGGAGGGGGGTGGGATGAGAAGAGCTTTAAGGTCCTTTCCAACCCAAGCCATTCTGTAAGTCTATGGTTCTGTGATTTTATGTGCATTTTTGAGCTATAAGTATGTCTTTCTCTCTTTCTTTCCTGCTTTCCTTCTTTCCTCTGGAGTGGGAGTGATTTGCAAAGGTGACAGCGTGGGACAGGGACTGCCCTGGCCAGCAGACACAGCTCCAGCCTGAGGCAACAGAGCTGCACAGCAAGTGGCACAGGGAACAGCACAAAACCCTTTTTTTCCCCCAGCTTCCTCTGTTCACTCTGAAAAAAATCACATTTCCAGCTTGTTTCAATTAACTTTTATATTCCATGAAGGCTGAAACAGTCATTAAATCAGAATTTTTCCTGTTGGAACACTTTGAAACAACCACAGCACAGCTCAGCTGGTGGCTCTGGCTCTGCCAGGCTGGGACCTCCCATGGGCAGAGGTGACTCCAGGTCCCCTCAGTGGTGGCATTGCTCATCCTCTGGCTCAGGATGGACAAACTCATCACACCCCACGGGTCCAGCCCTTGGGGCAGCATGAGGCAGCTGGGAAAAGTCAGGATGGGAATGATGCTCAACCCCTGCCCTTCCAGGGCACAGCCATGGCTTTGGGAAGGGCTGGGAGTGCCCCTCATCTCATCCCAGAGTCTGAGAATGCTGCTGGGATGGGGCACAGGACACACTCACTGCCCCACAGCCCCTGCACTGGGGGTGAGGAGACACCACAGAGCAATAAATCCACCTGCACAACACGTAAAAAAATCAATATTTTTGCATCCATAAGCAAAGCATTCACAGCCAAGGCCCTGAGTCACCCTGGGCCACATCCCAGCAGTGGCTCCGGCTCTGTGGTGAGTGGGGACAGCCCTGCTGCCAGCTCTGCTCCAAACTGGCAGCTGCTTTGATCTCCCCACATCAAAAGGAGCCTTTTGCTGCCCCGTCACAGCACACCCAGACACTCCTTGGGACACTGTGGGATGGGGCTGGCACACCCCAGACGCTCTGTGGGATGGGGCTGGCACATCCTGGGCTGGCAGGCACTGACCCCACTGATCCCCACTGCCAGCCCTTCCACATCCTTCCACGTGCTCAGTGTTCTCTCGTGAAAAAAATAAAATATAATAAGAAAGAAAAAAGTGGAAAGGAGTGAGAGTTGAGAGAAGGGAAAGGTTCCTTAGGCACTCAGGAATGGATGGCCATTCTTTCCCTGCTGATGCCATTGGGGATTTGCTGCCCTTTGGGAGGTTTTTTGGCTTTACCTGAAGTAATCCCAGACTGGAGTTTATTCAATTATCACCAGATCCTCTTCAGCACAAGGAACCTTCACAACAGGATGCAGCAGGTTCCCCGTGCCACATGCCTGCCAGCCTGGAGCAAAGGGCTCCAGTGGGATCAGGAAATTGTGCTTTATCCACAGAGGAAACGTGCCCAAGGGGGAGAGAACTGCTGCACCCTGTGCCAGCAGCTGCAGGAGGGATGCCACAGGCACTCATGGGCTTCAGGCACTGAAAAAAAGGTTCAGTGTTAAATAGGGGGTGATTTCTATGTCCACAGGTCTCTCACACCTGGATGGGCCACACTCACAGCTACTCCCATGTCTTACCTGTGGCTCTGCTAAGTCTCAATTCCAGCCCCCCCAGCTCTCACAGGCTGGGACTGAAGATTCAGCACAGGAGGACAAAGACTCCTTGGGCTGTGGAAACACATTGGTTGCTTCACAGAAAGCCTATTTTAGTAAAAGCCAGATTTTCCCAGCATATTCGTCCTGATGAGCAAAACCCATGTGGAAAGCAGGACTGAGGGAGCCTCAGCCATGGAGTGGGGATCTCTGGGATTATCCCACCCAATTTCCTCACATGGTGTCAACAACTGAAGCTCCCCAGGACCTCCCCTGAGGGCGGCCCTGTGGTGCTGGGACACAGACAGGTACCTGTGCAGGGCAAAGCAATCCCATCAGGGCCTGGATAATCCACTGGATCTCCCCAGCTTGCCTGAAGAACTGCTGCATCTCATTCATCCAAAGCATTCTTCATCCCACAATAAAATGATTCCACACAATTTAAGAGTCCCAAACAAGGGCATCCTGGAGTTGTTCCCTCCCTGTCAGAGACAGCACTGAACTTTTTTTTTGGGCAGGGTCTCAGTCATCACATCCAGCTGCAAGACACTGCTTTAGCCACACACAGAGCCCCAGACAGCAGCTGGAGTCAACAGCCCCCTCCCAAAATCTCCTGGGGCTGCACACGGAGACCCAAGGAAAGGAGGATGGTGCCTGGCAGACTGGGGAGTTTCCTGCCTGCCCTTCCAGCGTGGGGAGGTGCCAAGAGGAAAGAAAGCAGTTGGCACCATTGGAAAAAGGAGTCTACAGTTATTTATTTACTAGGGAGGTGGGCCCAGGCACTCACATAGGGGAGGAAGGAATGTGGGGAGCAGACCCGGACATTGTGGGGTGTCCAGGCTGCTGCTGAGCTGCCTCCATGTGGAAAGTGACACCTGTTTGGGGGTACAGCAAACGCCCCAGAACAGAGAACCCCAAGCACACTGAGAGCTGGTGGCACTCTGGAGCAGAGCTCAGGCACAGGCAGGAGTGCCCAGAGTGGCAGGGCCACTCAGGTTAGGTCTTTAATTGCAGTTCTTGGGCAGGCGATAGACCCCCCCCGAGTAGATGAGCTGCTGGTCCCGGACCTTCTTCTGCAGGAAGCCCTGCAGCTCCTGGATATCGATCTCTGTGACCACGGGGCCGGTCATCACAAACATCTTGAGCATGCTGTGAATCCTCTCCAGGGACAGGCTCTCCAGGTTGGTCAGCATGGCCTGGATGTATGTCCAGAACAGCTGCAGAGAGACACAGGCCACAGTGACTGCCTGACACTACAGCATAAAGCAAACACCCCAAAACAAGGCAAGAATGCAGCTGGCAGTAAGTTCTGCTCTCTGCCATGACTGTGGGGTCCTTACACAGGGCATTCCAAGAACAGCAGCAAAGTGCTGGGACAGAGTCAGACAGTGGGATCTGACGTGCAGCACACACATGACCCTCTGTGGATGAACACCAGTATGACAGTGCAGTGTTGCACAACACACACACAGTGTGACTCACAGCCAGGAAAGGCACTGGAAATGTCCAGGAACCACAACAGAGAGAAGGCAGACTTCCAGCTGTTAGTGCTGGGTAAGTCTTTTGGGCAGTCAGAAGTGCCAAAAATTGTTCCTCGGGTGCATCCAAACAAGTTATGACTATTTTCAAATGTGAAATCATGTCTCCGACTTTTTTCTTTTTTTAAACTGAAAAAAGCAATCTGGAGATTTCCAAATGGTTCCCTGACTCAGCAGCTGGGCACTTGTCTGGAGGGAAGGCTGTGATCCAGCACCAAGAGATTAACCAAGAGATACCCACTTCAAAACCCAAATGTTTGTGCTGGACTCAGCCACTTGCAGTGGAAAATGTGAATCCATAGTGCAAACTGAATTCATAATCTTGATCAGGTTCCCCAAACCCAAAATACAGGGACAGGTACCTGCAGCTCCTCCTCCTTCTGGTCAGCCTGTGAGGCCATGGCAGAGTCCCCCTCCTCGTCACTGTCAATCAGAACAACCTTCTCCACCTGGTCTTTCTGCTCCTCCTCAATGACAGTGAAGGTGCCCTCGGGCTCTTCCCGCAGGACTCCCTGCTGCAGCCACAGCGTCATCTTCCTCTTCAGCGACGTCACGGGCACCTTGAGCACTTCACTCAGCTCTGTCAGCGTCCAGGTGCCTGCAGAGACCATGGAGATCAGAGAGGAGATGGAGAACAGGACTCTTCCCACACCCAAGCCTGGCAGGATTTGGTGGGAAGCTGGCTAAGGCAGGGGAGGCACTGCCAGGAACAAGCAGGGGGGTGCAGAGCTGTGGCCCTGCTGGGTGCTGGACACCCTGTGGGAGATCCAAACCCATGCACCAGGTCTTGGTCCTCCTGCCAGAGCTCTCAGAGCCTCCAGCTGCCTGAGGAATGTGGCTTTCCCACCCATGGAAGCACTGAAGGGGTTCTCCAGCACTCACTCTTGTTCTGGAAGTGCAGGATGATGGCAGCGTGCACAGGAGATACCGACAGGGAGAGCGTGCGATCAGCCAGCTCCACATCCAGGCTCACCAGCCCCAGGTGGTACTTCCAGTTCAGGGTCCTCATGGCCTGGGAAAAGGGGGAAGCAGCTGCTCACAGATGTCCCAGCAGGAACCACTAAGTGCTGGGCTATTGCAAATCCCACTGTAACAGCCTGGGCCAACCAGCAGTTCAAGGGGACTGGATAAAGCTTTCATAAAGAGGATTAAAGTGAGCTCACCTTTAATTTCTCATACTTTTTGGAATACGCTTCCATGGCTTCCTTGACCTGCTCTGGAAGCTCCAGCTTCTCCTCTTTGAGTGGTGGCCAGAACTCACTGGACAGGATCACAGCCACCAGGCTGAAGGGAGGCCTCTGCTCCTCAGGGAGCTTCTCCTCCTCATCCCGAATGTTGGCGTTGATGCGCCGCGAGTCGGCCATGTCCTGCAACAGGCACAGGAGGAGAGCTGGCTCCTTCCCTTCAGAGTCAGTGCTAACCATAGTGAAGGAGAGGCTTAAACAAGGTCAACAGTGCTGTGTCCAAACCATGATGGGGACACTGGAAAGGACACGATCATGTGTGTCTACTTGGAAGTCTGCTACATATACAGAAAATTTTGTGGGACTTTAGAGGAAGGGGTTACAACTCAACACTGCCTTCACTGGAGGCCCTCCACACCTTCCTAGAGTGCTCCAAAAGAATCAAACTCCAGAGTCCCAACCCCAGAGGAGCTGGATGAGCCCAGCTCTTCAGTGCCAGGATACTGCAGGAAAGGCAGGAGACACAGCAGCACCAGAGCAACCATTCCCCAGAGCAGATAATCCAGCCTTCAGAGCTCAAAACCAGACATGATTTAAATGCACTTCTGCCTGTCACACATCAGCCTCTCACTGGCATTCTGGAAACCCCAATAAAAGACCCTTTTGGAGTCACTCCGCAAGTCCTTCCCCTTCCCCAATGGGCACAAACACCCACGACTTGAATTTAAAAACAAAAGGAATTACTTTTAACATGACTTCACAGTAGTGCATCTGAGCTTCACCAAACCTCAGCTTCAGCAGCTCCACGTTACGGATTTCCCTGGAAAGAGACACAGCAAGTCAGGCCCTCAGATGGACAAACCTGATTTGGCCTCCACTCCTCACCACACAGCCAAAAAAAGGAAATTCCTGGTACAAGGGTGCTCTTCCCAGGAAGCCTTGCAAGGCACAGTGTCTGCCCAGGACAGCTCCTGGTACCCAGGTGAAGAACAGCCACCTCCTCTGGGCCAGCAGCTTTTTGAAGACAGAATCCTAGAATGGTTCAGGCTGGAAGGGAGCACTGGAGCTCATCCTGCTCAAGCAGGATCCCCTGGAGCAATCACCCAGGGTTGTTCCAGACGGGTTTAGAATATCCCCAGGGAAGGAGACCTCACAGTCTCTCTGGGCTCCTGTACCACCACTCAGTCACCTTACAGCAAAGAAGTTCTTCCTCATGTTCGGGTGGAACTTTGTGTTTCAGAAACATTGATCTTCCATCCCTTCCAATTGTGGGGGGGCATTACAACACATATGATGGAGCTAAGAGTGTGTCAGTGCCTCCAAATTCCTATACGCTGATCTATCAGCACAAGCCAAGGGCAGGACTGAGCAAGGAATTCTAGAGGCAAACTCAGAGCTGCAAAGGAAATAGCAAAAGGCACTCCTGGCTCCACAAACAGCCATTGACAGGACTGAGTCTGAAGCCTCTACTCTTCAGACAGCAGGTAAAAGAAAACTCAGGTGATTTTGCCACGGCAGCCCTGGCTGTGGGCACTGGGGCCTCACCTCTCAGCACTGTAGCTGAACTGGTGCAGCAGCCTGTCAGCCAGCAGCGTGCGGTACTCGTTGATGAACAGGTCCTTGCTGCCGTAGATGCTCACCAGGAGGCTGATGATGTCTGAGGAGCGACGTTTGGAGCTTGATTTCCCTGGTGAAATCCAGCAGACAACAGTGTGAGATTAATAGGGACCTGCCCCAGCCCAGCTCCAGAGGACCAGCAAATGAGCTGCTCAAGCAACAGCCCACCAGGGAAACCAGGCAGCTGCCAGGACTGCTGGGCTTGGCATCTCACCTGGATCTGCATCGACTGGGTCAGGAACCCAGTCCCCTGGCTCTGAGATGTCATCATCACTCTCCTGGCCATTCTCCAGGGTCACTGGGTCAGCTTTGGAGAGCTCGTTTGCCAGGTCACCCGAGCCCTCAGCATCCCCTGTGAGACCGGCCACGATTTGCCGCACCGTGTCCTCCCGAGTCCTGCCATGGAAATGGAAACAGAAAAAGTGAGGGAAGGGGAGAGAAAGGGCACGAGTCAGACTGCCCCACACACCTCCTACCTCAGATACTTCCTGATGGGCTCACAGGCCACCTCCAGGATAACCATGGAAGGGTCCAGCTCCCGCAGGGCCTTGATGGCTGAGATATACAGAGTGATGATGTCGGAGGTGTTGACTCCTACAGGAGAGGAGCAGAAGGAATCAGAGTCCTGCAGCACAGAATAACGGCTTGGATAGAAGGGGTCTGGATGGTCCAAGCCCTCTGTTCTACCTGAGGTGTGGGAGGAGGAGGGTTTGCTGTCCTGCTGCCCATGGCAATGGGACAGATCAGATCAATGTGCCTGAGAAAGCAGTTCTGAGCAGCAACAGAGGCTCAGAGCTGAGTCCTGACAGTGCAAAGAAGCCTTTGCCCATCTGGACCAAAGCTAAACTTAGTGCTCCTGACCACAGTGTAAAAATGAGACCAAAGGGGGCTGGGATGCCCAGCTGCTGCTGCCATGCCCACTGGAACATGAAGAATGTGTGATGGGCACAGTGACTGCCCCTCACTCCTCAAACAGGAAACCAGACCAGCTCCAAGTAGATCCCCACTTGTCCCCAGGCTCCTCCCAGTGTCAGGACACAGACAGGGATGTAAAACCCACCAGGGTGCAGAAGTCTCATTTCCAGAGCACTTTTCAGGGAGCTGAGCAGCTGCTGCCTCTGGTTAGTCCTTTCCAGGCAGAACTTGAGGTCCTCCACAGCAGGCTTTGACTCTGGGAAATCTGCAAGCCAAGCAGCGATCAGGAGCAGTGCCAGACTCTGAGGGGAGGCAGGCAGAGGCAGTGTGGCACATGAGAGACATCTCTCACCCACCCAGTCCCAGCCCAACGGTGAAGCACCTCGGATGATGCTGAAGAGCTCCTCAATGCGCATGCTGGCGTAGATGCGGTAGAAGAACCTCTGGACGTGGCAGCGCCAGCGTTTCAGGGTGCTGCTGGCTTCTGGGGAGGACTGAGCTGAGGGACCATCCTGCAGGAACACCCTGCTGAGCCACCCAATCACCTTCTCTATCCACTGCACAATGAGAGGGAGAAACAGATGTGAACACGGAGCTGGATGTACAGCCACACCCCAACCCACCCCACCACAGCCCGCAGAAAGGGACAGCTGGACCAGGACAGCATCACCCCCAGCTGCTCTTCAGATGTGCCCCAGCCTGGGTTATTATAGCTGGGGAAAGCCCAGCTGAAAGAACTGGAACTTTAACTGCAGATACAGGATATGGACTGTGCAGCTGGGGGTGAGAAGATAAGGGGTGACCACGGACTGTGTGCAGGCACTGGGCTCCAAAAAGCACAGGGTTTATTCCAAAACTTGAAACCTATTCCACTCTTGCAGAGTTTCATCCCATGCTATACTTGCAGAACTGTCACATTCACAAGAAAATGCGCAAATAGCCCATTACACCATCCTTAGCCCAGAATTTCTATGGTTCCTGAAATCAGTGAAAAGAAACAAGATATCCTAAGAAGTCACAGACACCCAACACAACTCAGATATTTGAAATCCAAATAGCAGCCTTGTCACTGAATTATAAAACAAAAACCTGAACAGAGAGCATAAAAAGGTGGTTTTTTAATATTTGAGCTTTAGTGAGAAATGTGTAATGTCAAATTTCAAACATACTCAATTACAATATCCAGATGTTTAAAATAAATGCCTTTTTCAGCACATCAATTAGCAAATATATGCTACTTCCTGGGATAGTATTCGAGTACCAATATACTATGAGGTGCTCTACTACTACTTTACTACTTGATATTAGAGGTTTTTTGATAGATTCTGACAGCATGAAACAAAAATGCCGTCACTGTTTGGTTTGCTGATGTTTACTTTTAATTATCTACTCGACTGAGGAAACACTGAAGAAATGCACAAGTTTTGCCAGGACAAACCTGAATACTACAAACCTGGGCAAAAGTGTGGAGAAGCTGAAAAAGAATTCCCCTAAAGGACAAAAGGACAAGACTACAACTGAAGCAAAGCAACATGATTTTAGGGAATTATTATCAAACCAACCCATTCTTCCCACTGAGTTTATCTTCCCTGACTACTCTTTTACAGCCTGATTGTGACATGACACTCCAGGCAGCTGCTGCTCTGCTGGCAAAGAGGCTTTGCCCTCAGCACCTGTAATTCTCAGTGAGCTGTTTCTCAGACTTCTCTATTTAACCTTTAATTTCCAGGCCTATGCTTCTTTTTTTTTTTCCCCTTAAAATTATCTCTTTCTAATCCCAACACGTTCCAATATTCTATGGCCAAACAAGAGTTGGAAGCAAGGGCAGCATCTGATGAGCAGAATGCAGTTGTGTTTTCTGTGGTGCCCTCAAGAACACCTTGAACAATCTCCAGGTCATGCGAGGTGCAGTGAAGAAAGTGTTGCGCAACAACCAAAAGGAAATAAACACAAAAAGATTCCTGATGTTTGCAGGCAACAGAAATGGTTGGCAGGGCAAAGAGTGAAGGATCCAGGGTGTCTGGCTTGCACGGGAACCTGGCTGCAGGCCAGGTTCTCCAGCACAGGCAAAGGCAAGGTCATGGGCAAGGAGCACTGAGTTCAGAATTGCATCTCGGAGAATAATTTTATTTTAAAATCATGGTGGGTAAACAGCTCAACGCAAACTTAGTTGAACAGCAGCATAGCAACTGGGCAGTTGCAAAGAAAGATTTTAATTCTCTGTGTGGCTATTGGTGAGATCAATACCAGAGTATCCTCTCTCATCCTCACTTCCAATTTTACAGGGGAATTGGGAAGAGGACTGGAAACAGCCACAAAAATTCTAATTATGGGCTCACCTACACAGAGGGAGGGCTCTCTGCAGGCCAGGTGGCACTTGTTGATCTTGTGGTTTGTAAACTGGAACCACAGAAATTCCCCCATTACTACAGACATCATGAGGTGAACTGTGACAGTCCTTCATGCACAGGTCAGAGCAAACCTTCCCTTCCAGCATCAGCCAAAAGGGGAGTTTTAGCTGCCTCTCCTGCCAGGCATGGTGGAAGTCATAACCCTGGACTAGGTGTTTTAAGCTGGAATCTGCTTTTAGCCCGAGCTGCTAAAAACCACTAAGAGCTGCACATCTCCCAAGGAGGACTCTCACTGCCCCCATACCTGCCCTACCTCCTGGAATTCGTTGAGGAAGGAGTGCTCGTACTCCCCACGGCAGCGCTGCTCCATCCTCTCCTCGATCATCCTGTGCAGGATGGTGGTGACAGCATCAGCACTCACCCTCTCCAGCAAGTTCAGCCGGCGGCTGTGGACACAGGGACACTGTCAGGAGCGAGTGGGAGCAAAGGCACCAGCGAGTCAAGAAAATCTTACACGTGAAGGCACCACCCTCCCTGTACATCTACAGAGGCAGGGCCAGCTCAGGCCACAGGCTCTGAGAGCCCACACAGGTGCATACATAGGTAACACATGGCACTACTGCTATCCTATCTTCTTTACAGATATTACTGATAGCCATCAAAAGCTTTTTCATTTAGAAGAATTTCAAAGAGTCAGAGAATGGTTTGGGTTGGAAGAGACCTTAAAGATCATCTAGTCCAAACCCCTGACATGGGCAGGGTCACCTAGCACTGGTTTGCTTCTTTGTGGTCAGAGGCCTCAAAGCAAGAGGAGGTTATTCTCATATTCAGGGAGAGGAACTTTCTGTCTAAAGACTTGCTCTTGTTCAACCACCAGCTAGCTGAAAAGAGAAAGTCCATGTTGAGTACTCTACCCACCACCATGACACAGCCTGACCTCACACAGCTCCTCCTGTTCTCAGGGATCAATACAACATGCTGCTGCCCCCATCAGAACCCCCCTGGCTCCGAGTGACAGCCACCACCCTGTGAGACACCTACAGAATGTCATTGAGCTGCTGGAACTGCTCCATGGCTTCAGGACACCAGCACTGCTCCCTCTTGCTGCTGCAGCCTGCACAGAGCTGGCCCTCTCCTCCACCCTCCTCTGGGTCACTCTCCTGTTCAGTCTCACTCATGCTGCTCTCACACTCGTTTGTTCCATCTTCTCCTTTCTTCCACTGCCGCATGTATATCCTGAACGTGCGGCTGTAGAACTGCTGGATCATCTCCTGGAAGGATTTGGTTGTGGTGAAGAAGAGGATAGCTTTGAACATGGTGTAGACCTTCTCCTGCAGCGTCTGAGCACCTGTGCCCAGGAGCAAGCCTGCCTTGGTCCACTGCTCCAGGAGCTCCAGGCTGTTCATGTAGGGCTCCAGGCGGCACTTGAGCAGACTGAATGCGTCCAGGAGCAGCGCGGCACACTGGGGCTCCTCGGCCGTGCTCTCATACTGGCCAATGCAGTTCCAGAACTCAGGGGCGATATTCGCCTGCAGGTCAGTCTGCAGCACCTCGATGAACCACTCCTCCACGACGGAGTGCAAGTCGTAGCAGTGCAGCACGTCCAGGGCTGCCCGGAGCTCGGCATCCTGCAGAGGCCCTGCAGCCTCGGGCCTCGGAACTGCCTGGAAAGCACAGGGAACAGGAGTCAAGCATTTGATGGAGCACACAGGAGCTCTGCTGCCAAACTGCACTGCTCCTCCATGGCGATGTGCCGGGGTCTCAGCCCACAGATGGAAGCCCAGGGCTCACACCTGCACACATCACTGCTGTCCCTGCTGCGGGACACGGGTGCTGATAGGAATGCTGCGAGCCACCCTTGGCTGCCCAAAATGCAGCGATCTGCAGCAAAACCCTTTCTTGGCCACCAGCTCCCTCAGACAGACAGGGAGCAGAAGCACAGTACGGCCCGGCAAGCTGCGGCCTTTTAGTCCCGCTCCTCATTGGGGTGATAGGGAGAAAGGGCGGCTGAACCCGCGGCCGTCCCTGACAGCCACCAGCAGACACCACAACAAGGCGCCCCTCCTCCCTCAGCCGCGGCAGCTCCGGCCGTTCCTCCCCCAGCTCCGGCCGTTTCCCCTCGGCCGTTTCTCCCCAGCTCCGACCGTTCCTTCTCCCCAGCCCCGGTAGCTCCGGTCGTTCCTCCCCAGCCCCGGCAGCTCCGGCCGCGCCTCCCTCGGCCCTGGCAGCTCCCAGCCGCCCTGCGGACCCAGAGCCGGAGAGGCCCGGCCGGGGAGGAGCCGAGGCCGGAGCATCCCGGGGCGGGCGGGTCGGACCTGCCCTGGGCCTGGTGGATCGCAGCGATCCCTGAGGGCCCGCGCGGTCCCCGCTCACCAGCCCCAGCGCGGCGGGCGGCACCAGCGCGGTGCTGAGCGTGTGCCAGGCGGCCGAGAGCTCCATTCGGGCCGCAGGAAGGGGCGGAGCGGAGCCGGTCGCAGCGATGAGCGGCACCGGGGCCGCGCTGCGGGGGCACCACGCGGCGCTGCGGGAGGGTGAGCGGGGCTGGGAGCCGAGCGGGGCCGGGCAGGGCCGGGCAGGGTGCGCGGGCCCGTCTGACGGTGCCGCCCCACAGGGCTGTCGGAGCTCCGCGCCCGGCGGGACGAGCTGAGCGGGCGGATCCGGGACGAGGAGGCGGAGCGGGGCCGGTTGCAGGCGCGGATCGCCACGCTCTCCCGGCGCTTGTCCGACACCAGCGAGTGCCTGGCGGGACTCCGGTCCGCCCGAGCCCACATCGACCGCACCATCGCCGAGATGGACGCGGCCTCCGGGCAGGTACTGACAGCGAGCAGCGCTGAGGGCGCTCAGTGTGTTCAGCCTGGAGGAGAGGAGGGGACATCACAGTATGCAGCTTCCTCGTGAGGGGATGAAGAGGGACGGCAGCGATCTTTGCTGTCTGTGACTAGGGACATGACCCGAGGGAATCACTGAATCAGAATAACCTGAGATGGACAAGGATCACCCAGTGCAACCCTTGACCCTGCACAAACAATCCCAGCCTGGGCATCCCTGGCAGCGCTCTCCAAACCTC
>VRYO01002223.1:4650799-4670965 GCA_009812075.1 Sialia sialis
ACCCACAATCATACTACTACTGCAAGCAGAGGACGATGGTGCTGATGGAGCTGTTGGCCTGCTACTCTTCCTGACCAATATTTAGTGTAGTTTCTTTCATTTTTAATGGATCAGTGTCATTTAAAGAGTTGAATTGTTGGAGCAGTAAAGGGTAGGAAGGAGGCAAACAGCTCAAGGGCTGACACCATCATTTGGTTCCTGGTACAGCTTTATCCTTTCATCTTCCCTGTTTGTGTTACTGCCAGGCAAGGACTGCTTGATCCCCACAGACAGGCACAGCTGAAGTCACTTCTGTATTACACACCAACAGCTTTTGTTTTTTTAAAATAGGATCTTCCCAGTCTCTTTCCAGATAGGTGACAATCTTCCTTCTCAAAACAGGCAGAGTTTGTATCAGAAACGCCCTTCTCCTATTAGCTGCTGCCTAAATTCTCCTCCCATTTGTCTTTTTGAGTGTGACCAACTATTGTGTTAGTTTGTCTCCCAAAGCCAGTGCTTTCCCCTTTTCAGATGAAGCTGCAGCTGTTTCCTCAGCCTCCTTCAAGACCTGATGGTTTGAAGTGAAGGGGGAAACACACATAAAAATTTAAAAGCTTAAAAACTACGTTGTAAGGTACACCAACAAACAGCCCCTTTAAAAAGAAACTTTACCTGGGACCTAAGTCACACCCCCAGCCTACAAATGAATTCCTGTTTATTGAAATGAATGGAGACAGAAAGAGGTGGTTAGGAGAGGCTGGTGTCCTACAGCCAGAAAGTAACAGAGTTCCTTTCCTGTGGCTGTACATCTCTGGTTTGTCACTTGCCTTCTGCCAGTCCCCACAGGATTTTACCTTCTTCCAGCACCTCGTCCTGTGGGGCACTTCCTCAGCTCCTCTCTCATCTTTTGTGTGATTTCCACAAACTCACAGGAGCATAAATTTTTTTAGGGGCTATAAAACCATCACATTTGGTTACAACTGTCCACTGGGTTAAAATTTTTAACTGGTGAGATGGACAGGCAGCAAGGTCTCCTAAATATGTTGTAGCCTAGAGCATAGGAAGAGGCTTGTTAGATTATGTACACAGTGAGCTAAAAACAGGAGAAAATTGCTAACAGATCTAGTCTGACATAAGGTCACTGTACATTTGAGTTAGTCTTGAAGACAGCAACCCAAAATGTGCAATTTTAATAGTGGAAAGGAGTTGAAACTGTGTCAGATGAGCACAATTTAATACTGATCTATAAAGCCTAGGTACCAAATCTCCCTTAAAAATTTCCACCAAACCAACCAAAAACACCCCAGTCTGCTTCAGGAAGTTCTCTGCCTCGTGATCCAAGGTAGGTGCTTAAGGCCTTTCATGTTTAGATTATGAACACAAACCAGAGAAATTCTCCCACAGATATCCCCACAGTGAGACAGGATAATAAATCACCAGGAATTAGAGACTGAAGGGCTGGAAAACCCTTGTTGCTGCAAGGCAGATAGGCTGAATTGGAAGGGAATTCATAAGAGAAACAGTTTATGTAAAAATAAGCTATTTTTATTTCTTTCCCAGATACTGGACAATTCTCAGACACTGCTAGATGTCCTGAAGGAGGAAATGGGGGATCTTGGTAAAGCCATTGATCCACAAAGCGCCCCAGTAGGACGAGTACGTCGGCAAAAGCATTCCTAAACTTCTTCTTCAGCCTAGAAAGTCCTGCTGGCCAGAGACAGCTGCTGTGGTGGTACAGGGATGCCACATGTAATAAAAGCCTTTGCACTTCAGAAGTAAATTTTCCTTTCAGATGTGCTTTGGTATTAGTCAGAGACCCACTAAAGCTGATCCTCGAATGCTACAGATCAGGGTAGGCATTTACAAACAAATACCCTTCATTTTGAGCACAGCCATCCTGAGGTACATCCCAGGAGGTGACCCATCAGCTGATGCACCTGCCCTCGGGACAGCACTCACCCTGCTCTGGCTGGAGGCAGCCAGAGTACCTGGGCAGGGATTGGAGCACGAAGCTGGCAAGTGCAAAGGAGTGCTCAGTGAGGTGTGAATCGCAGCTCCAGGGTGGAGCAGGATCACTGGGAGAAGGAGCAGAGCAGCACACTGCACTCCCACACTCCCCAGCTATCCTGCCCACAGGGCTGTAGGCACAGAATTAACTCACACAAGAACCAGAGCAGTGTTTGAGCTGCAGGAGAGCGTTGGCTTTAGCATTCCTTATGGATCCATAGGAGAACCAAGCCAGAGCTAGTTCAGATTCCTTGCCCCGAACTTGAGTTGAAAGCAGCTTTACTACCTGCAGCTGTGCTAAGAACAGAGCTGCCTTAAACTGACCTGGGCTTTTCCACAGGGAAAAATTCTCACTGGGACCTTTTTTTGCTAGAAATGCTGTGCTGAAAACACACCCCTTAAATCTAGGAGTCACCAGCAGTCTCACATTTCCTCTAATTCTACCCCAGTCTCAGCACCTTATCCTGATGTATTTCATTAATGAGAAGCCTCAGCACATGGAACTCCATGGTCCTTGTGTCAGATCCCAGGCAGATGCACTTCAGACACATACTGCTCCCAGTAAGTCACACAGGCAGCAGTTCTCAAATTAGCTTGGAACAGACAAGGAGGTGCAAAATGTTTCTTTGTGGCCCCACAGCCAACATCTAACAAACTACTAAGTAGCTCTTTTATTGATTGATATTTTTTGGGTTTTGTTGGGTTTTTTTCCTCTCATTACCTTTCCAAAAGTATTTAGGCACCCAGGGCAGAAGGGAACAGCTACAAGTAGGTATGTTCTAACATTTAATCCTGTGTTTTTCAGCAGAACAACTTTCCCTTGCTGCTGCTACAGACACCAAGCCAAGTGCAAGGTATGCAAAGCATTTTCAGTTCACAGACCAGTGTCACTTGAAGAGACATTCATCATCTATAACAGACAAACCAGTAACCATCATATTTAATCAAAGATACCAGCCTGTTCCTTTGGATCATATCCCACACCAGGGTAGCACTCATTCCATAAAGCCCAAAGAGGCCGGATCTGTTCTCACATCTCTTTTAATCCCAAAGTACAAATCACATTAGCAGCACTGCTCCATCTGTTCCAGAGTGCAATTTTGACCCTGAGTTTACAGTAGTAGAAAACTTGAATGGAAGATTCTAGCAGATTCCTTTGCATATTGGCTGCATTAAACAATTACAAGAGAACTATAAAAATGCTAGAAAAAACAAAAATAACCCACATTCCTTGTTCAAGTCTGCAGAAGAAAGGAGTGAAACTGCCCTCCTGTGCTTTGATTAGAGGAGCAGAGTGTGGCTTGAGGGAAGCAACCAGGAGAGATGAATCAGATCTGGAATAAAGCAGCAAGAGGAGCTGGCAAAGTGGAGCACAACCAGCAATTCCCAGAGACTGGATGCCAGAGTTGGAAAGGACAGACCAAAGTTATGGCCAATGTTTGGGAATCTTCAAGCAGCTCTACTGATTGGTGCAAAAATAACACCTAAAGCTAAAGGCATGTATTGCTGTTCCCATCCCTCCCTCAGGGTGTTCAGTGAACTCCACAAGCATGTAACTGGCACATGAATTCCACCATGTTTCAGTGAAACCAGAGCTGGAAACATGCCAAGGACAAACCATGAACCTTCAATGGTTTTCCAAACTCACACCCAATGTGTCAAACCACAGCCACGCTGTGAACCCATTTAACTGCCCAGTGCTCCAACTCCAGAACCACCCTCCACTGGGGAGAAGGGTTGCAAAAGCTGTCCAGACCCTGCACAGTGCCTGGACTCAGACAAGCACTGAGAAAAATCAACATCCATCCCAGGACTACAGATGTCCTTCCCACACGTGCCTAACTGGCAGCTGATCTTGAACAAGGAATGTGCAAGGCCACAGGCAGAATCAATCATACGCCTTGAAAGCAGTAATTCATTCGGTCCCAAAATCCAGTGCAAATATTCTCCGAAGATGGCCGAGAGCGTCTGGTCCACCCTTGGCAGCAGGATCCGGGGACAGCGGCGCTTTGGGGCCGTTCCGGTGGCGGTTCCCGTGTGGCTGCACTGCCCGTCCTGCCCAGCAGCCGCTGCTGCAGCACCGCGGAGCAGCCTCAGAAATAGAGCGCGGGCTCGCTGCTGAAATCCGAGAGACCGCCCTTCTCCGCCGGGGTGAGCTGTGGGCAGAGCACAGGGACACCGCGGTGCCGTCAGAGCCGGGCCACAGCAGCTTCCCCCACCCTTGGGTGGTGCCTTGGCACCCTGCCCGGGATAACTGGGTGTGTTTAGTTAGCCCCCCCCGCCCAAAATGTGCCCTGGAGCATCAGAAAGTTCTGCAGTGGTTCGGGTTGGAAGGGACCTTAAAACTCATCTTGTTCCAACCAAGGGGCAGGACGCCTTCCACTATCCCAGGTTGCTCCACAAGCCCCATCAAGCCTGGCTTTGGACACTTCCACGGATGCAGGGCAGCCACCCTGTGCCAAGGCTTCACCACCATCACAGGGAACAATTTATTCACAATATCTAATCTAAATCTCTTCTCTTTTACTTTAAAACCATTCTCCCTTGTCCTATCACCTGCCCACGTTAAAAAAAAAAAAATTATCTCCCTGTTTTTTATAAGCACTCTTCAGGCACTGCCAGGGGCTCTGAGCTCTCCCTGGAGCCTTCTCCTCTCCAGGTGAACACCCCCAGCTCTCCCAGCCTGGCTCCAGAGCAGAGTGGTTCCAGCCCTTGTGGCATCTCCTCGGCCTCCTTTGGACTTGTTCCAACAGATCCATGTCTCCTGTGCTGAGCAGAGTGTGCCAGCTGCCTTCACCCCGCTGGGGAGGGGCAGGTGTGGTAGTGACAGTGAGACAGTGTGTTGGTCCCTTTGGAAGCAGTGATACAGCTCCCTGGGCAGGAACACAAATACAGGTGTGCAGGGAAAGGCACATCCTGTCCATCCACTGCCTGGAACAACCCCCACCCCACAAGAGAGCACAAGAGTTGCTTATTTATAGCCTCACCATGACTTGGTTCCCATGGGAATCAGCTTCCTTTGGGAGGGATCCCTCTGCAGCAGGACCCTCATACTTCTGCTCCTGCCACTCGCTGAACTTCACAGAGTGCTTTGGGGTGTAGCTGGACAAATCTGCTGCAAGGAGAAAGATGAGGTAAATATTCCTCACCACCCCAGAAAGAAGTGGCACCAGGATCCCAGCAGGGACAGCCTGGAAGCTGCCCATCTGCAGCTCCCTGTTTACCTTCATTAGCATTTCCACCCATGTGGAGCCCCTTAAGAGTCTGTGGGAAACGTGGGCAGTGTCAGACACCACTAGAAACCCCACAGTGCCAGCACAGAGCCCCACTCACCTGAGTTAGGTGTACTGGGATGCAAAGTGCTGTTTGGGCGTGGAATGTAAAAGGTGCGAGATTTTTCCTCCTCTGTTTCGGAAGCATGTCCTTCCTCTTCCTCATCTTCTTCTGCCAGGGAGCTCTCTGAGGGGTACTCAAACATCGTCTGCAAACTTGTCTCATTGAAAGAGATCTTCATCTGGGCAAGAGCAAAGGAGAATTATCAGGGAGAAGCACAATAACCCCCTGATCCCCACGCTGCCTCAGGCACAGGCCCCCTGGTTTAAAGCAGCCACTGCAGATCCCCCAGTCCCTCCCCAAGTGCCTGGGTGGATCTCTTGCCACGCTGAGGGAAACCCCAAAGGCAGAGCCAAATGGATGGGATGGAAGCAGGAGCCCAAGGGTCTGGAGTACCTTTGTGCCCTCTGCCAGCACCTCACACTGATGCCCAGCACACAGGGGGAGCTGCCACTATGTCTCTCACAGAAAGCACCCAGGTGTTGGAAAGGTGACATTGCTAATTCCTGGCAACTCCTTTGTGTATCCAAGCTCCAGAAAACATAAGCATCCATGACCAGGATCCCAGTCTTGGGAAGACATTTTGGCAACGAGCTATTTAAGCTGCATTAAACAGGGCTTAAAACCACAAGTGAGAAGGAGGCAGCCAAAGGAGAGATGGTAACAGCTGGTAGCAGACAGGGAAAATACTGGACAAGGGGGAGGCCTTAAAGGTTCTGGTTTGAAACCAGTTTTATCTAGTATTGTCACTAATGACCTTTCCACAGTAACTAGGAGACTAGGAAACGAAAGTGACTGCAACACAAGAGTTCATCAAGGGCAAACCAGGATTTATGACCATAGGTCATGAAGAAAACTGGAGAGCAAGAACACTTAAAAATTAAATCGTGTTAAAGAGCAACGCTTGCACTAAGAGAAGTTCATCACCTGTGAATAACTAAGGAAGAAAATTTGGGATTGGTTATAGGACTGTAATCATCATTAGGATGTTGCTTAAATAAAGAAGGAATGAAGCAAGGCATTTCTGCTGGAAATAGGGACTTCCTGGCTCTCTCCTCCCTGCAACACCCAGCAGGCTGTGGAAGTAACTCCAGATGTGCTTGTCCAAGAAAAGAATAGCTGACAAAAGGGTTTGTTCCCCTGCAGCCCTGCCTGTCCTAATCATTATCTACCTCTGTGCTCCAGGGATCTGGTTACAGGTCACTTCAACAGGTGCAGAAGAGATTCACTGCCAAAAACTTCACACCAGCAAAAGTGAAGGTGGAGAAAAAACATAACAGCTCTTTGTAAGTAATCCAGAAAATAACCACCAAGGAGCAGAGAACTGCTGATGCCAGCACACATCAGACAAACAAGGACAACAAGCTTGCCAGGAATACATTCATGCCAAAAAGGGAAGTATTAACACAGATCGAGGTTCAGGAGCTGCTCTCTAAAAGGATGTTGTGATCCCTTTACTTCTAAATACAGTTAAAATTCAGCTAATGGGGTTATGAACAGAATGGAAAGGACATGGCAGCTTGTGACAGGAGCTTGATGGTTCTGATCTCTCCAGATGCTGTGTAATGACTGGCCAGGGACAAGTGCAGCACATTTATCCTGTATTTCTGTCATACAGAATATGCCCAGAGGGTGGGAAGTGGCACCTGGCCCCAAGCAGCCCTCAAGCACCAAGTGCCCAGGTGCACCCATTCCCTGTCACAGCAGCAGTCAGAGCACTGGAGTGACACTGTTAGGGGCTGCCAAAGTCACACCTGGATGTCCCCAAGGGCCAGAGCTGCCAGCAGGTCACAGGTGGCAACCTGTGCTGCCCAGGCATAGGGAACCAGGAGCTCTGGGGGGATCAGAGCAGGACAGGGAGCAAAGCAGCAGAGGGAGCTCAGTTGGAATCTGGGTAACAGAGGGAGCAGCTGCAGCTCCCCCACACTGCAAACCCACAGCTGGAGCTCTGCTACTCTGCCCCAGGGCAGGATGGACCTTGGACACAGGCTGGCTCCCTTCCCTGCTCCCAGGAGAAGGCAGGATGGAAACTGCATGGAGGGAACCTGCTGCCTTTCCCCGTTCCCTGCCCCAGCCACAGCCCCAGCCACTCTGAGTCTCCCCAAATGACACATGAGGAGAAGAGTGATTCTATTTCAGAGAAAAGGGGTTGGAATTAAATGGTCCTGGAAGCTGAGAGCATCCCAGTTGCTGCTCCCTGAATTTCCCATCCCTGCTGCTGACCTAGATGCTCCCTGATCCGAGCCAGGCTGTCACTGCTCACAATGTGGTGTCTGTCCTGTGGGGATGAGCCACACTGCCAGGCACAAAGGCCACGAGGGTGGACGTGGCACAAGGGCCTCCTGGAAAGCCCAGGAGCTATCCCAGAACCAGAGACTGCACACAGGCCACTTAGCAGTGCCAATGGCACTGAAGGGCAAGAAGTACTTGAGTAAACATGGAAAACAAAGCAGACAGGAGAAATATGCCTTGGGGGTTAGAAATGTTCCTGGTTTTCTGTTATCTAGACAAAATCTCTAAGAAAAATGACTTTGAGTCTAGTCTGGACCAAAGGTGCATGCAGTGCTGGAGGAGAAAACAGCCTCATCAGGGAGCAAAACTAAAGAGCAGAACGGAGCAGAAATGGCCTGGAGACACCCACATCCCACAGAGAGCCCAGAGACAACACCAAGAGCCCCAAACTCAACAGCTCCCACTCTCCACAGCCAGTTCAGGCAGGAGGCAATGCTGGAGTCCTTCACAGAGATTGTCAGAGTCAGCCCCTGGCACGCAGGGCACAGCTGGGGCCAGGATCACCTGCAAGGCTCACACAAGCAGTGGTGTGTGGCACGGGGGCACAAGCTCCTCCAAACCACACTGAGCTGCCCTACGGCAGATCCCAGCTCTGCTCCCTGTAGAGCCCCACAGCTGCTGCAATAAAGCCCTGGGCACACCCAGGCAGAGCAAACAGAAAGCACAACCAGGCACTGGCACAGGATGGACCCTGGAGCACTCAGTCAGCCCTGCCCATGGGGAGAGAGCCCCAAAGCCCAAAACCTGCTGTGGCAGCACCAGAGCTCCCATCTCTAAGCTCAACAGGGTTTCAGGGAAGCACAAAGCAGATCTGCTTGAGCCAACAGAACAGGGAGGGTGGAGCATTCAGGCAAAACCAGGGGACACACAGGGCAGAGAAATGCTCTGAGTGGCTACAGAGCACGAGTGAGTGCTGTGTGCCAGGAGCACAGGCAGCTTCAGTCCCAGGAACCAGCTCAAAAGGAAAACCAAGAGCCCAGCCATGGCACAGACAACAGGTTTGCACAGCCAGCAGTACCTTGCCAGACCACTGAGACTTTTATGGGAACACAAAAGGCAATGGGGAACTTTCTTTAGAAGAAAAGTGTGTCCTAGCAGAGCCAAGCTGGCTGGAGCCCAGGCAGAGGCCTCAGCACTGCTTCCCCTCTTTCTGCCCCAGCAGCAGCTGCCAGTTATGGCAAGGAAGAATTTTGCACCCTTCAGCTGTGGATGTTTGCAGGGATTTGTCATTCTTTGCTCAGCTGGAGGCTTCACCCACAGCTGTGTCACAAACCCAGGGTCCAACCCAAACTCATATGTACATATATAAATATATATATATATACACTCTGGTCAGCAATCAGACACACTGGAAAGAGTAGAGCAGGCTTTTCAGGAAATATTGTGCTGTTCAACTGATAGGTTCTTGTTGCCCTAGCAAAAATAATTTATTTATTTACTAGGATTTGAACAGTAATGAGTAATAGAATATCCAGGAAAGAAAAGCCAGGGCAAATATTGCCTAACAAAGCGTAAATCTGAGTAGTCATGCAGATCTCATTTAGAAAAGGGAAGTCAACCTTGTGTCAGGCTGTTAGGACTCAGGCTGCACCCAGACCAGCAACCAAAGAGCCCCCAAATAAACAAAAATAACTGATTTATAAAACCCAACCTATAACATGATCAATGACAAGTCATCAGCCACCTCACCTCCAAAAAGGAGATGAGAAAGTCTGCAAGGCAGTATTAAAAGCAAAGACCCAATGGCTTCTCACACACCAGGGGACCTCTCTGGATGTCTCCAGGGGTTAATCTGCATCCTCAGCTCCAGAAGGAATCTCCTTACTGTGGCTTTTTTCTTCTCCACCCATTATTACATTTGCTGCTTGCTTGATGAGCCAAAGCCAAATTGATAACGTAGGGTGTTTACACCTTTGAAATTGAGACCTCTTTGGCAATCCAAATCCTCACCTTGTAATAGTCAGGGAAAAGTAATTTTTCTAGGCATTAAAAGAATAAAATCATCCTATAATTATATTTCAGCAGAGAGAGCCAAGTCAGCATTTGATCCCCATCACAGCAGCCCAGAAGAGGGGCTGAGGAGGACTGAGCCTATCTCCCAAACCCAGGGTTCCTGTCAGAATTGCCATCCCTGCTCTGTCCTTGAGGAGCAGGATTGTTTGTCAAGTAAAGCACGAGCTGGGCTCCATCCCTGCCCTGCTGCCATCCCACAGCACCTCCCAACCCACCAAGTGCCTCACCAGATCCAAACAGCTGAGCAGCACCAGGGATCAAGATCTATTTTCTTCATGTACTGATTTTCCTCTAATCATTCTCTGTCCTCAATAATTCCCAAGTGACAAAGCCAGGGACTGCACTGACTCACCAGGACATGCAGGGTCTGTCATGTGCTGCTGGGTGTGATTTAAAGCAGCTTTTCACACCTGGTCTATTACAGGATCACAGAATAAGCTGAGTCGGAAGGGACTCACCAGGATCACCCAGTGCAGCCCCTGTTCCTGCCCAGACCCCCCAGCAATCCCAGCCTGGGCATCCCTGGAGCTCTGGCAGCCTCGGGGCCGTGCCCATTCCCTGGGGAGCCTGGGCAGTGCCCAGCACCCTCTGGGGGAAGAACCTTTCCCTGATCTCCACCTGAGCCTGCCCTGGCCCAGCTCCAGCCCTTCCCTGGCTCCTGTCCCTGCCCTAGGGAGCAGAGATCAGTCCTACCCCTCCTCTTCCCCCCACGAAGATGCTGCCTTCTCTCAGCGGCACAGGAGGGTCTGGCTGGTATCTGCAGGAAGGGTGGACAATCCAACATGAACACAAAGCAGGGGTTGACATCTCCGAGATCAAGCACACACAAACAGAGTGCTCTGAAGAACCTTGTGCTCCTGTGCCACCTCACATCCAGGCTCATTTGTTGCTGCACTGGTTGGCTAAAGATTGGGTCAAGGAGAAGAAAGCACAAGACATCACACCTGATAACCTGAAACTGCAGCCAGCTGGGAGCGTCAGCAAGCCTGGGCACACAGAGCATCCCAGGGAGGGCTGCAAACAGCCCCAAGCAGGGCAGAAAAGCTGCTCCAGCTCCAAACCCATTGGGTTGGTGGGTGGAGGCTCAGGACCTGTAAAAAGAGGAGGTTCTGACACAACCACCTCCCAGCTCCCTTCTATCCCAATTGAAGCAGAGATTTTGTGGTGGACAAAGATTCCCCCAAAGGGTTTACCCTGCTCTTCCTATCTGACCAGTCCCACAAAACAGCATATTTAGTAAAAGGAGACAGAAAAGCAGTTCATAAATTCCATACCTCTGCAGAGACCTTCAGTTTTTTCATAGCAGCCTGCAGTCAATGATCTAGACAGCTTCCTTGAAAAGAAACTTTTAGATAAAGGATTTCTGGGAAAATGAGCCATTTTTTTGGAGTTAGCAATGAGCTTGTCTATGTATCAGTGCTTGTCCTGGAAAGTCATGTGTCAGCCCAAATTGTTGAATAGCTCCAGGTACAAGCTATGTGGGCAGCCTGAAATAGTACCGTGGGGACTGCAGAAGCAACAGCACATCATCAAGGCATTTGCTATCATTCGGAAGATAAGCAGCTTTTGTGCTTCTAAAGCCCTTCCTTGACACAGAAAGAAAGGGTTTGTCCCTGACAAGTATCCCCAGGAACAGAGGGGACTTTAGGCTTGGTTCCTATATTGGATTAACCCAGTACTGCTATGGCTGAAGCATTCTAAATGTGCCCAGAAAATTGCAGATGGCAGTTCAGAAATGTACTTTTCTGTCATTCTGTACAAAAAGAAGAGTTTTGGGGAACAGGAGTTGGCTATGACACCACAGAATCACTTGATCATGATTTTCCAGGAAGTGTTTCCTGAGAGAGACTGACTTTTGCTCAGTCATTAGCTGCACCTCAATGAATTACTGAGTGGAGCTAAGAGCACTAAAGATTTACAGCAGGAGCACGTCAGGGAAGCCCTGTGTGGCTGGCAAAGGAGACATTTCCTCCAGGATCACATCCCAGCTCTCAAGCCACACAGCAAAACAAGAAAGTCTCCATTTACAAGGCAACCCACAAAGCCAGCTCTGTGTAATCAATATGCTGAAGCACATGGCAGATAGGAGCAATGCATGGAGATTCGAAATATTAAACTCCTTGAGCAAGACACAGGCAAGTTTCAAATTCCTCATGAGAGGTGACAGGGTAGGGACAGCCCCAAGAGCATGTGGGGCAGGTGGCTTGGTTAACTCTTCCCTTCTCTGTGAGGACAAGGGGAGATCCCAGTGCTCACACAAGCACAGCTGGAGCCCCAGTGTGCCAGGGCACAGAGCAGCCATTCACCCTCCTTTACTCCTCCTCACATCTGCAGGCAGAGGAGCCAGAGCCTTCCACAGCTTAACAAGCAATTCAAAAATTATTTAGTTGGCCCCTATGAAGCAGACAAATCTCCCTGCTAGTACAAAACAAATCTCATCTGAATACACAAAGGGAGCAGGATAAGCAAGGTACAATTAGTATCAAGAGTTGGTGTCCTCATATAAACCACACAGAGCTCCCCAACAGCAGAGGATTTCACAGGCAGCTCTGAGCAGCCCATTTGTAGCTACAACGAGGTGCAGTGCTAAGAGCTGCCACACACAAACACTTCTGTGCAATCCAGACTGCCCAGAGCAGCTCACAAAAATACCTGAGTTTGGTGCTGGAATGGAACCTATGGAGAATCATTCCATGGGAAATAGAGAGAGCAGAATTACTTCCCACCCTGTCAAGGAACTCATTCACAACCAAAAGGCTCCCATGATGTGAACAGTATCGCTTGCACAACAGAGTTCATGTCTCTTTTGCCCTTTCCCTCTCTTTTAACATGCAAAAGGAACTTCCTGGATGAGAAGCAAGTGCAGCAGATACATCAGGAGCCTCAGGGATGTGCCCTCAGAGCTGCATTTTCACCAGCTTCAAGCAACACAATTCCCCTACACACACAAGTGTTTTGTCTGAGATATTTCCTACATTCCTGCACTGCCCACAAAGCAGCGGCTCCATCCTGCCAAGATCATCTGAAGGGCACTTTTCGGAAAACATCAGCACCGAGTTCCTCCAGCCCAGATTTTCCCAGGATGTTTGTGAAGTCGCTCTGTGTGATACAGACACTTCATGTGACTCTTCCTACACAAACTGGCAAACAGGGATATCCTCCCAGCCTCACAGACTGCTACAGTCAAGAGAAGAGTCTAGGTTGTAAACAGATTTTAAATTCAGGTTTCTCTTGGGAGGAGGGTGAGCATAACCCCGGAGGTGAAGGAGATGCTGCTGCAGCAGCTCTTACACAGATTTCCTTTGCGGCCACTGCACCCAGAAACTAAGTATTTTCATTTTCCCTACTGCTGCCCACACATAACACAGACCAGCAGGACTCCTGCCCCAGCCATCCCAGCGTCCTTCCTCTGCTCTTCTCAGAACATCATGACCATGTACTGGAAAAACCAGAGTGGGAAGGAAAACCCAAACCCAAAACAAACAGAATCCTTGGAGATGGAGGGAAATTACAAACCATCTGCAATCTAGTCCACAGATTAGGGAAACTGATTAGGAAAACGTTAACTGTAATCCTCGTGATTAGACTTCAGAGCACAAAGTACTTCAAATCTCCTCTCGAGCTCTGGGGCAGGCTGAGCCCTGGGCATGTCCTAACCAGCTTCAAAGCCAGGCTCGGCTCTTATGTGCGTAGGAGTTTCTATTTTAGCCCTTCTGTCCTGTTCCCTGCAGTGTGACAGCAGCAGGCAGGACACAGGGGCAGGACAACCAGGGGAATTTGGGACCACCTCAGACCGTCACTGCAGAAAGAGAAGAAGCATGGGACTGGTGAGGCCATGCAGAGCCTCGGTCACAGAAAGTTTCCCACTACAGAGATGAGATAAATCTGACTCATCTGCTCTGCCAAGGTTTCATACAACAAAAGTCTCAGCACTTCAAGGTGCTGGCATGCAGTGGGGAAACAAAAAAACACCCACCCACAGCCTCAGGGGCAGCTTGTGAAGTGGTTTAAAAGCTGTAACTGCAGCAAATTATGATTTCCAGTCTTCAGCCATCAACATCACAGAAAAATAAAATCAATGGAATTAGCAAAGCACAGGAAAATGGCCCTGTCTGGGTGAAAGAGCCTGCTGCCATCAGACAGCTAATGGAGATCATCTCCGCAGAGGAGGGACTGCACTTCATCATCCAAAACACTAATTTCCTGAGCATGACTTATCACTGCTGACCTCATCTCCTAAAAATGCAATACATCCATGTCAGATACTGCCATGGCCTCTCCTTAAAGGTAGTAGATGAATCTGGCCCAGCAGAGCACAGCCAGAGAGAGAAAATAAAACAGGAACACGCAGTTCTCCAAAAGCTAAAGAACACAAATCTCTGCCCTGACCCCTCAAAACAGCAATGACATAATCAAAGGAACTTTTGCAGAGAGATTTCTTCTTCTACCACCAGATTAGTTTATTTGTGTTATGGTTAATTTACTTGTGTTATACATTGCCAGGCAGCCACCAGTATTTAGACTCCACACTGTGCAGACTTGCTCCTAACAGGTCCAGGCAACAGCTGGAAATGCTGATCCCTGCCAGCATCCCAAGCCTACACCTGGTTCTCAAAGGAGGCCATCTCCAGCAGAACTGAGCAGATGGAAAACTACAGAACAAGGAGTTCAGCAGGTTGGACCAACAAAGCTGCTGCCCATGACTAAAACTGAGGGGCATTTAAAATAATTTTTAACAGTCTTTTAAGTGGGAATTTGGAAGCCACATTCAGGCATTACGCAGCTCAAAAGATTAGGACATGGACCATGCTAAAATTTATGTAAGCTGGAACTTTTTGAAGTTCAGGCTGAACATCTTTGAAGGCAATTTAGCTTTAGACTCCAACTGTTTGGATCCCACCAGCCTTGTTCCCGTAATCCCTGCTCACACTGGGCTGCGACTTGCCTGCCAGCACACGGCAAGCTGCCAGCTGTGACAAGCACAAAATATAAAATCTATCAACAACCTCATGTCTGTTGGCTCTCAGGTCCTGTTATTCACAGGACTTTGGGTGGCCTGGCCAGAACTCATTCACCTTCCCTGCAGGATCTCCAGGAGGTACTGGATCCTGGAGAGAAAAACACTCGGGATGCCCTGCAGGAGTGACACAGTGAAGGAAGCAGGGTCAGGGCAGAGTCCAGCCTCCAACAAGAGGAGAGCCTGAAGCCTGAAGCCAGTGACTGCTCGTGGGGAGCCCAGCTGGCTCTGTAGTGCTCTGTCCTTCCTCAGCTCTCTCCAACACACCAACCACATGTTCTGCAGAAACCCAGATTTCTATCTTGCCAACAACTTTATTGGATGCAATTCTGGCAGGTAACCAAACCACCAACTCTTGTCAGATGAGCAAGATTTTATCCTCTGTGATCCCAAAGATCCACATCCTGCAGCAAAGCCTTCCCTTCCTCCTGGCACTGCTGAAATGCCTTTACTTCACTGCAATAACAAAGAGTACAAAGAGGAGCACTGAGCAGAGGTCACCAACAGTGTGCTGCATCCTCTGCCCCACTCCCAGTTTAGAAAAAAGGTCAGTAGGTCTCCTTCCACCCCTGCACATGTATCCTGTCCTCTCTGAAAGCTCAGCCAGCTCCTCCAGCAGCTGCCCAGCAGCTCCTGGCACATCCCTTTGGAGCAGCAAACACACTTCTCAGACTGAGTCCCACCCCCACTGCTTTATCTGAACTGCTGTTGGTACTGCCTGGAGAGGTCTCAAAACAGCCCCAGAGCAGATGAGCAGCCCCAAAGGGCACCTGAAGCCCTGCAGGAGCACAGGAGCTGCAGCTCATCCAGTCCCCAGGGTGAGCAGGGCTGGGGCTCTGCTCTCCACCTGCAGACCCTGATGTTTCCCTCACACACAGCCCCACACTGACCTTCACAGGCCCTGTGTCCCCACAGCAGCTCCACAACAGAGCTGGGAACACATTTTTGTTTCCAATACATCATCCTCATCACCAAGCTCCAGCTCCAACCCCCAAAGTAACAGCTGCTTCACACATCTGAAGTCTGGAAGGGGCAGTAAAGCTGTTTATCCTGAAAGGCCTTGAAGCAGCAGCATCCCTCAGGCCACAGCAAAGTCACAAGTCGCACAGCCACTGTCAGCAGCCAAGAGCAGGGAACTGGAGCTCCCCCAGTGCTGGAACCCACTCCAGCCTGTCCCAGCCACCCTCCCAAAAAGCCACAGAGGATGTGGAGCAGAGGACACAGACCACATCAGCTCCACTTTGCTGGCACCTCTACCAGTCAGGTAATCAGTGGCCAGACATGGGGATGGAAAAGGGAAGCTGAATTTCTACATTTGAAGAAGAACACCACTCGCATCTCAGAGAACAGTGGGGTCCAACTGGCAGGGCTGGCACCCTCCTTCCAAATAAATTATTACCCCTAACTGCACAGATACCCATTGATCCTCAGCCTTTCCAGGCTGTGCTGACCGGCTGTTTATCTCCCAGATTCCTGGACATCAGCAAACAGTTACATTTTTCCAAGTTTTTGAAATTTCACTAAACATTATTTTCTTGAATATGGAGCATAATTAAAGATCTTTTAAGAGCAAGGTTTGGAAAGAAAGATACTTAGCACAAGAAGGGCTTGTTCACCCCAAAAGACGCAGGAAGCTGCTCACTAAAACCAGCATCAGGTTTTAACACCCCAAAAGAGAAAGGGGATTGGTTTTAACAACCAACTGCAGCTCCCAGCTCACAAGAATAGCCTGTTTCTGCCCAATTCAGGCCAAAATCAAGTTTCTGAAAACCCCAACACAGCTACAAAACAGAACTCTTGTTTTTGGCTGGTTGCCTTGGAGACACAGAGTGATCTCTTGGGAAGAAACCAAGGAATGCATCTTAATACGAGCTCCTTCCTTTTCAGGCATCAACACTCAGCCTTATTACCCAGAGTAAAAGCCACAAACATCCTCTAGGTCAAGAGTAAACAGAAATCTTTCCATTTGTCCACCATCAGCATCTTCTAGATCCTGGCTACAAAGTTATACTTTGTGCTTGACTTTGAGCAGGAAGGGAACTGAAAAAAAAAAAAAAAAAAAAAGGGTGTTTCTCCCACACCACATTTAACTTCAGCCAGAAACTTGTGCCCTGACTACTATCCTTCAGCTCAATCTTATTTTTAAAAAAGTCCCTATTTGTTTCAGGTTCCTGAGTTCTGCAAATATAACAGGCAGTTCCTCCTTTGCATTTTAATCTCTCTCCTCTTAGAAACCAAATGTTTGCACAACCTCTCCTGCAGGACGACCCCACATACAGTTCTTAGGGAACAGCTGTGTGTGCACCTTGCAGTATTTGGCACCTCAGATGCACAGCAGGGCAGTCAATGCTGTTAAGCTGATAAGAACAGGGGCAGAGAAGCTCCATGACCTGCCCAATGTCACACAAATCCACCAGTGACACAAAAAACAGTAGTTAACCAATATCACACAAAATTTTAGGCTGGGCTAGGTCCTCTGGAGGTCTCTGGCCCAAACTTCTGCCTTAAGCAGGACTGACGTGCCAGTTGCTCAAACCTTTCTCAGACAGCTCCAAGGCAGGACATGCCACAACTTCTCTGGGTTTCACCAACCAAAATGCAATTCAGTCACTGAACTGGACTTGTGCTCATCTCCCTCCCTCCTTTTTGTACTGTTAAGGACACCTTCCACTGTGCACCACTTAACTTGTTTCACTTGAGGCTTTTTTCTTTGTGCCCCAACAGCATCCCCTGCTCAGAAAACTCAGCTCCATCAGAAGAAGGGCTTATCCAAATATGACGATCCCACAAGATTCCCTCTGTGTCCTCTGCTCCATCCTAAGAGCACTCACAACTGTAACATGCTGTATTTTCACAATTTACACCACACATCTGATTTGGTTTTAATACAATTAACACCCCCAAATAGAACCTGAACAGAGCCAAAACAGCTGCAATGAGTGCAAGCCAGCAGGTGCTTAAGCAGCAGAACAAATCCATTCCAATCAAGCATTTCCCTGTAGGAAAACAAGGAAAAACTTCAGGAGCACTGAGCGAGAATCAACACTCCTGCTTATTTGCCTGTTCTGGTTCTCAAGGTGCTCCAGACTTGCTCCCTGCATTAGTCACCATCAAATTACCCCAGGCTTCATGTGCTGAGGGAGGAATTTGACAGTGTTAAGCCAGGGAAGCAGCACTCCCTGCCTCCCTTCAAATGAGATGCATCCTGCTCAAAGAATTTCCTCAAATGATAATGCTCAGCGCCTCAGGCGCCTGTGTGCATTCAGTCTTTCAGTTATCTACTTGAATTTGGGTAACGGAAATGTCCAACAATTCCCACTATGGAAAAACATGTCAGGGCCCAATAACTCTCCCTCACTCCTCTTATCACATTCAGATGCATTTCACCAAGGCCTACAAAGATTCATTCTCCATTTAGGGCTCACAAGGATCTACACTACTCCCCAAGACATGAAAAAAATCTGGCATTCACTCACTCCAAAGGCATTTGGAGCAATCAGCATCTCTTGGATCTTCAGAGCTGTAGCTGCACATTCAGAACAAGCAGGTGGTGTAATCCTATCAATGGGAGTTAAGTTCTTGCTGATCTCTTTCTGCCTAATCGAGACCTAATTCTTGAGCCTCTATCAATAGATCACTAATGCGGGGACAACGCCAATGCCATGCTGCCCAAGTGACCACGAGCAGCTCAACGTGTCCAACCCTTCAGACACAGGAGCAGAGCGGGAGGGCAAGCCCACAGCTGTTCAAACCACCACCTCCCCCTGATTTCCTAAATTCCTGAAATACTTTACTTTCCATTATCGCATCTCCAAGAAAGAATGGGGTGGGAGAGGCCCTGCAGTTATCACAGGGCATATCCCATCCTCAGCTGCTTTGTGGGACAGCACCCAGTGCCCCCTCCCTGAGGGCAAACTCCCTTTAATAGGACAAGTCCCATCTCCCAGCTCTGTCCTCAGACTCCCTTTAAAGTTCCAGGAGACAGTAAAAGCAAACAAGACACTAGGCTTGCAAAGAGTTGCAAACTCTCCTAATATCGGATACCACGAGAAATATTAATCCCTGGGTCCTTCCTCACCATTCTGAAATATCCTTCACATCAATGTGGTGGAGTTCCACCTTCCCTCTCCTGTTTTCCACCAGCCCCAAGGCTTCACTTCTGAGTCCGTTTTACCCCCTCTTCAGCCAGCTCTGAGCGCAGCCTCTGGCACTGCCCGTGTCCCCATGAGTGCCTCGTGCGAAGCCAAACCCAAAGCAGCACCAGGCCATGTCCAGCCTGGCTGCTGAGCACACAGGTGCCCAGTTACCTTCTTGCGGCGTGAGCCCGTCTTGCTCATGCAGGACCTCTCCAGAGACAGGTACCCCCCGATCACTTCAATCTCGTTCACCGTGGGGTAGCGCTTTTTATGGGATATCCCCACTTGGGGCCCATCAGCGTTCTCCACGGCTTTGCCTCTTCCTTTGCTGTCCTCCTCCTCTTCATCTTCCTCCCGCTGTGGCCTTCCACTGGCATCGGCCTGCAGCCCCGGGGCCACAGGCTTCCTTTTGGGCACGACAGTGAAGGTGCTGCCTCCCCTCTGCTGGGAGGCAGAGTGTGGTCTGTAGAGGGGCACGGAGGAAAACTCCATCTCCAGGTCAGGGCCAGCTCCTCCGGGCTGATCCGCCAAGCTCCCCGTCCTCGCAGCCTGGCCGGCCCTGGGAAGCAGCTCCCCGCTGTCCGGCTCCACAATGTCATCGATGTAAGTCACAGGTACCAAGGGATCCAGAGGCGCCGCTGGGGAAGTGATGGGCTCTTCCTGCTCCGGGGCGGAATCCCTCGGGGGTTCCTTGGGTGCCTTCTCCTCTAAGGGCGGTGGCCCTGGCCTGGCAATCTGGGCCGGCAGCCGAGCCGGGCTGCCCTCCCGGCGGGGCACGAAGACGAAGGAATTGCGCGAATTGAGGCGCAGCTTGGCCAGAGCCTGTGCCTGCAGGTCGTGGGCTGGGATGGCCGCCAAGTCGGGCTTGGGAGCCGGGTGGATTTCAAAGGAGCCCCCGGCCCGGGGGGCTGAGGCGGAGAGCGGCCGAATGGCGCCGGTGGCACTGGGGGCCGGACTGGCATTGGGCAGGGGCGACACGGCCACCTCGGCCTCCTCCGGCTTTGGCCTCCTGGCGTTGGCTCTGGCATGGGAAGGGCTGGTGGATGGCACTGGTGGCCCCTTGGGCGTTGCGGGGCGGCCGGCGGGGACAGCACCGGGCTCGGGGACGCGGGCGCTGGGGGGCTGCCCCCGGGGTGTGACCGTGAAGGAGTTGGAGCTGATCTTGTGGACAAAGCAGTTGGCCTGAGGGGCCGCAGCCTTGGGGACAGCTGGGACCGCCTGGGGGGCTGCAGCCCGGGGGGGAGCCGGGGTGGGCTGAGGAGCCACGGGCTGTGGGGTGACAACCCGGGCAGGTGCTGCGGGCTGGGGGGTGACAGCCCGCGGGGGTGCCGTGGGTTGGGGAGTAACAGCCCGGGGAGGTGCCGTGGGCGGGGGGGTGACAACCCGAGG